>JAZKJV010009100.1:0-226580 GCA_037367405.1 Ottelia alismoides | reverse complement strand
TTCGAAGGAGCTTCGCCGGAGGAGAATTTCCTGAAGTGTCGCCGATGAAATCTCCGACCATTGAGGGTCCTGCATATGTTAGACGATAGCCGAAGCATGCGGTGGATGTGAGTGAGGTGAGCGATGGCCGTGGGGGTGGAGAGAGCAGTGGCCGATGGCTTCTTCCCCGGCGGAGCAAGGGAAGAGGGGAGTCGGAGCGGGGAAGGTTTTGGAGAAGGGAAAGGGGGTCGGCGAGGATGCTGGTGGTCGGGCGGAGTTTGTGGGATGGACAGATGAGGGTAACGTCGAGTGATAAGGTTGGAAAATCAAAGAAAAGAAGGGGGAAGGAGGGACCTCGTCGGAGAGGGGAATCCGATGGTGGAGAGGCTTGGGCTGAGGCTCAAGAAGCCTCGGGTCATCGCCCGGCAAGGTCAGCCGGGCCTCGGAGCTCGGGGGAGCCTGGTGGCATCCGCAGCACGGCCATGTGGCCGTGGGTCGATACCGGGCGAGAAGCCGTTATCGCCTCGACACCCCGCCCCCTCCGCTGTCACCGGAGGGCGGGGGAGACTGGGCTTAAGCCTAGAATGGTGGATGCCGGTGAACGGATGTGAAGGGGTGTTTATAGGTGGAGAAGGTTGGGCGGTTACATAGTGAAGGGGAGGTTTCGACGGGGGTTTTAATGGCGAAGGAGTAATGGAGGGAGAACATGAAGGTCGCGCGAGGAAGGTGGGAGATCTGGCGTCATGGGGAAGCATTTTGATGAGGGAGAGGTGGCCGGAGTCGCCTTCCAAAATAGTAAGGGGGTAGCGGGTTGACGAGGCATAACGGTTGGGGACGAGAGTGCCGGAGGTTGACGATGGTTGGTGGACCATTGGATTGTATGATCCAACGGTCAGGAGGTTCGCGATGGTGGAGGGATGCGATCGAATCCGAGGATCTGATCGTACGGTTGACATTAGGGCGCGAGGGAGCGGTCGAGATTGAATGACGGGGGAAATCTAACGATGAGGGATAGAGGAGTGACGTGGAGCAATGGTAGGCGTAGGATGAGGAGGTGATTGGGCGGCTACGGGGAAGGGAAGACGTGGCACGAGGGGGACCGTAGGAGGGAGAATGAATCCAACGGCTGTCATTTAGGCGCGAGTGGACGATTCTGATCTGATCTGGGAGTCAGATCAAGGGTTGGAAGCGAAGCGGGGTTCGACGGTCTAGATTGAGGCAGGTGGCAGAAGGAGAGGCGGCCACGTGGTCGGCCAAGAGGGCGCCACATGACCTAATCAGAAAAATTCAAAATGTAATTACAAAGATAAATACGAAAGAAATAGTTAGAGGCAAAATTAGGAAAAAGTCAAAGCATGAAAGTTACTCGTCTCGACGAGATCTACAATTTTATGTTGGTCAAAAGGCCAAAAGAGGTCATTTGTACAAAAAAACATTTTTGGGGGCATTTTTAAGGGGGTAAAAACACCGATTTTTATCTTTATTTGTTTTTTGTATTTTTTAGTGTTTTTAAAGGTCAGTGATTTATAGACAATTTATCCTACCTAATTTTTAGGGGTTTTTGATGATAACATAAATACAGAAAATTAAGGGAAAGTAAATACAAATAATTAAGAGTTAATTATACACAATATAAGATAAAAATAAAGAATTGAAGGTGATTTTTATTGGAATGGTTAAGCCAGGGTTTTAATAAGTAGTTTTTAGCATGATGAATACGAGATTCATCATACCCCTATACTTAAACCATGCTCGTCCGCGAGCATCTAAAGAATGAAGGAGTCGGATTGATTCCTGACAGTGCGTGTGAAAAATTTCAAGGCTCAATCTTTCGAAGACCCTCAATTTAAGAGATCCTAAAATTTTGGGTTTATCCAAGCCTTAGTCAGATGGAATCCAACTTCTCTAATTATCAGACATTGTACATAAAATATAAGGATATGAACTTAAGTGTACTGCATTTCATGAGAGCCGAGTCGAGGCATCACTCAAAGTTCCAGTCCCAAAGACTCTCCTCTAGACCTAATCCTTAATACTAGGGAATAAGTCTATTCTTGCTTCAGTCAACCGTCTCATTAGTTTGTCAGACTTGAAATGTTGATGGACGGCCAGATGATGGAGGTAATGGGATTGTGTCTATTTTCTCACCCTCACATTGGAACAAGGGGCCTCTCGAGTGCCTTTTTATCAACAGATGTAAATTTCTATATTGTTGATCAATGTGTCCGTCAAGAGAGTTGGAGTCGTCTGCACTTGTTTTTCTGGGAGTACACCGGGGTGTGTCTTTTCTGAGTATCTAAGATACCTTTTGAAGGATATTGAGAATCCTCAAGCGTATCACGGAAGCATGACGATCGCATCGAACTACGATCTGGGCGACTAGTCGTACTAGTCGCAAGGTGCAGCGGAATTTAAAAAATTTTAAATCAAGCAATGAAACCACATGATCACGAGAACACTTCTAGGATCGTTTCATCAAACCACAAAGTATAAGGAATACCTTTGAAGCGTGGTTGTGATCGCGAGATCCCAAACAAGAGATCCTCCTGTCTCAAGTCCGATCCACGAAGAACGTACTTGCGGGCACGATGATGAGTCGCGTTCCTCCCGCAATCCTTGATGAAGATCCAAGCAATAGATCCCCTGATTTCGTCAAGCGAAATCCGTCGTCTTCCTTTATAGCGAGTAGCCACGAAGAAGAAGGGGATCCTCGAGTCATCGAAGGCGAAGGCGAGAACTTCTCTCCATTCTCAACAATGGTGGTCGGCCACCCTATGGAGAGAGAGAGAGCACGAGAATGAGAGGGAGAGAGAGAAGTAGAGTAGGCGTCTACTTTTGGTGTGTCCTTCAAGGGCTAGGGCTACCTTCTTTATATACTAGTTTGGGATCCAATGGATCTCAATCCATGGCTCTCATGGATCCAACGGTCATTGTAATCCAAGAGCCATCCAACGGCTATGATTGGCGTTGGTTAAAAATCAACAACATTAATTTATATTAAATTAAATATATGTTGAATTATTATCAACACTATTTAATTAACATAAATTAATTTATCAAGAGATAATAAGACAACAAATAAGAGGAGACAACAACCCCTCCTAAAATCAAGGAGGCGTCACCTATGACTTAGTCATAGGTGACGCCACCTATGATTGTTGGTGGTTTTGTCTCCTTTTATTTATATTATAATTTCTTAATTATTTGCAATAATTATTATTGCAATAATATCCACCAAAATAATTCCAAATTAATTTGTGAATATTTCAATCATGCCATTGAAAAATATGTGAATCATATACACATCCCAAACTAATTTGTAAATTACATTTCCAATTAATTAACTAATGTGGATCCAATCCACATTAATAATTAACAAATGTTATTTACAATATTTCTCTCTCTCTCTCTCTGATATATTATAAATCTCATTTATAATATACACAGATATTATGGATATCACTATCCACGATCTGCTTATCCTTGATAATTAAATCCCATTTAATTATCTTGGACAATTATTTTCTTAACATGAATCTTATTCATATTGTACTTGATAATTAAATCTCATTTAATCATCAAAACCTTCTTGCTTGGATACTAAATTCATCACAGGAATTATTCTTGAACTCCTTCAAGAATAATGTGCCTTCTCCGCAGATACTTGGAGATAAGGACAGGGCGATTGTATTGTTCCACGTATAGTGACTTGGATGTTGAGATCTCATCTCAAATCCAGATCTAACGGACCTCTTATATATGCTTGATTAAATCAAGTCCGTATACTTAATCTTCTCATTGCATCTGAATCACATTCAGATCAATGTCCAACACTTGGGACTAAGATCAAGTTACTTCTCTCTTGAGAGGAGTCACTAAAATCCAGACCTGTTTCATCACTCCCTTGGACTGGAAGCGTCATGGTTATACAATCGTTTATGATCACATCACCCTCAGGTATTCCCAATACCTGCACATCCTGCATACTGGAAGACCAATGATCAACCTGAAGATGAAGATCTATTTTATATTGTCTTCTTCAGGGTTTGATCACCAAGTTTCTCAATCTTGGTCATTGGGATTTGGTATCGATCATATGCTTTCCCAAAGCATATATCATACCTTCAAATTCTTGTCATGCTTCCAAAGCACGACGACCATGCATGGAATTTGATCGGTCCCAATACCTCATGAGTGAGCTCATGTCTTCTGGTTCACAAGTGAACCTGTATGATCCCTTTGAGAGATCGTATTACTCATATGCCCTTATATGCACACCAGCTCGCCGGTATATAGACCTTGGTTAGGTCATCAACCTACTAGTCTGCCAAATGTACACACTCAGACATATAGTAACACATATGTCTCCGGTCAGAGGATGTGTGCCTATGCTGTGACAGCATTCAACATAGGACTTAGGTTATCTCGATCTCGCTAAGTCAACCCATTGACCTAACTAATCTGACACCTCCGAATCACTATTCCCATGCAGAGGCATCAAGAGGTCGGTCAGATATCAACCTATGTGAGAAAGGATTGCCATCTCCTACTCAGGCTGGAGATCATCTCTTAATAATCATTTGACGGTGCTTGATGAGTCCTCTATCTAACCCATTAGATATTCATCCAAGCACCAGCCTCTATGATTCATTTAATGAATCAACAGCTGTATGATCATTAAGATGGCTATGGTACATTACCCTAATTGTACAGAGGGACCTATTATGCAAATTATTTATTCTTCATTTCAGATCAGGGAATGATACGTGCAATAACATTTATTGCATAATGGCTCGTCGTGGGCTCGCATGTCCAATACCTTCGACACCCAGACTTGTATCGCTTACGATGCAGAGCCCTTTTTGTGGTGTCAGCCCGACTCCTTGAACCTAATTAGCGCTTGGTCCAAGTGGACACTTTGAAATGTTTGAGAGCGCTCGCCATTGGTGGAAGCTCATTTGTGATTTGACTTTAGTATTTAGAGCTTTTTCCTTTCACATTTCTTTTCTTTTGTTGGCTAGCTCCACTGCTTTTACCAAAAGTTGGTGCACACTCCCTGGCACATAGGTAAATATCAAGAGATAGCATATGAATCTTGTTCACATACTGGCTAGGGTTTTGCTGACACTCAGGTTTTCTGAGGCCTTCATTAACTTTATCCCATCCTCGAATATCATTAGATCGGATCTAAACTCAAATCTCTGGTCCTAGTTCCTCAAGTGATATCTCAACTCATCTCATCAATCATGCAGTTGTGGAAGTGACTGTGCTGATCATATTCTTTTGAAAGTAGAGATAAAGAGTGCAATATAGCGCTCAAATCTTTCAAACTAGGGAAGTGTGGAAATTTAAGTTTAAAAACCCTAATGACTAAGGCATGTTAACTCAGATTCTCAAGACCACAGAAATCCAGTGTCCTAAAAAATCCTCAAGCCTTGAGTGAGTGTGAATGTGTCAGGAATACACCAACTCCTTGGTTAGTGATTTTTTTGTGATTTTTGACTTTTGCAGATTTTTATGGATTTTAATTTTGTTCTTCTTTTTTTAATTCTTTGGAGAGACACTGAGTGGACCAGGCTCAAATGAATAAAAGTATCCACTCTCATCCAGTATGGGTGTAAGTACGGGCTGATAAACGGACCGTTGATCCTTAAGGACGGTGCCATATGCGATGTCCTCTAAACCACCCACTTTGCTAAGGGAGACCGAAGTTCCCTCACTGAAAATGTCTACTAAGCCTAGTAGTCAGAGTCTAATTCCAAGAAGAGTTTTTTTTTAATTTTTTAATTTTTTTTTGAAAAGGAAAATTTACAAAAATTAATCCCTCAATTTTAATAAACAATTTTTACAAGGCTTTTACAACACTCAGTTCACAAGTTTACCAAAACCCAGCCCAAAAAATAAAATTTAAAAAGTTTTAAAAACACGAGCTAAGGCTAAAGTAAATACACAGTAATATACGGTATACCCCCCTATACCTAAATTTTGCTATGTCCTCATAACACAAGTGCCATGAAGCCAAGGCTCGATTCAAATATAGGGTGATATAGAGGAACTGAGGAGGAGGATCCTCCTATACTCAGGTCAATATTGACCTAAGTACAAGAAGACGGTACGAGGGAGGGATGAGCAGGCAGTCCCCCCCCCCTATACTTAGGCTACAAATAGCCTAAGTAAGGTCTGAGTTAGGGGGAAGTTGTTCTATGATACAAGGGTGAGGGGGAGGGGGTTCGTGAAATATACACACACAGATAAAGAGAGAGAGATAGAGAGACAGCGAGAGTGAAATATACAGGGGGAGATGGTGGGGGTGAGTGCGTGTGTGCAAGTGTAGGTGTGTGTGTGTGTGGGGGGGGGGGGGGGGGGGGTAGATCATCGAGTGATCTACCTCTTTTTTTACAACATGCAAGAACTGAAGATAAACATGCCAATGCAAGTTTTTTTTGTACAATATGCAATGCAATCTAACTGACTAAAATCAGATTCTTTTGTGGCCACTTCAGCGGAAGCTCCCGACTTCACGCCTCCATGAGGATCAAGCATCCTCGATGATCATGGGCCCTGCCACAAAAGAGAAAAGTAAGAATACTCAGAGAAATTAAATCAGCAGATAAGATGCAAAAAATGATGCATGAAATGAGAGCCTAAAAAAATTGAAATTAATCAACAAGGAAAATCAAAATTCAATAATTAAGTCAAGTTGTGTCCCCGGCAATGGCGCCATTTGATGAACGTCGAATTTCCCTCTTTAATAATCGTAAATTGTCGTAGTATAGGAGGCAAATTCGATTCATCAAAAACCACAGTCGTTTGAATGTTGTGGAGTATTTATACTTGGCAACTCTACCAGGGTCGAACGCAAGGACACAACTACTTAATTTATTTATCAAATTTCGATTCATGGAGAACAAGTGAGAATTATTTCTCATTTTCAGGTCCACATAATGCACTATGCATTTAAAATGCAATACTAAGATGCATGCAATTTTTAGTTTGTTTTTTATGAAATTTAAAGAGGATGCATGAATATGTTGCAAGAGAATTTATATGCAAACTAAAGACTACAATTATACCCTAAAAATATGAGCAACAGAAGAGAAATGGAAATCAGGGTCATTTTAAATCCCAACATTAGAGGCAATCGTCAAATCAGAGCACAGACAAGAGAGCATGGTCTCATTTATCACATAAAAAATCACTTCATTTAAAACAGTGGCAAATGAGAAAATTAAACATGCTAAGATGTAGAGGACAAAACAAGGATCAAAACGACACTAAAATCATGCAATTTGGACCTACGATGCTCAAGTTATGCTAAAAACAATGCAGGGGCATAATTGTAATAAAAATGCAAGAAAATAAATGATAAATATAGCATTTAGGTCCCTGAAGGGACCTAAATGCAAATAAAAGAAACCGCCTGGGTCCAAGTGTAAATTTTTCATGCATGCAGGGACCTTTTTGTAATTCCAGAAAATATGGAGGGCTTCCCTGTAAAATACCCAAGCACGCACGTGAGGCACGTGCCTGGGGACCATTCTGCAAATAATAGATCTTCTGGGGTCTTTCGCATAAATTACCCAACACCTCACGTGCGCTGCACGTGAGGGACCATGCTTGTGACAGCTCATGTGGCTCGGGACACATGGCGAAGTCTGGAGGTTCGGCTCAAGGTTCGGTCCACCCGAGCCTATAGGTTCAGCGTAGAGGCTCGGATGGAGTCTGGAGTCACCACATGTTGACCTCACGACCGTCCGATCCAGATGATCGGACGCTATCTGCTCTACATGCTCCTCCGCTGGTCACCGGAGAAGGCGGGACTCCGGCGACCTGCCTGTGGCTCCGCCGCACATCATGTATGCATCTGGGGTTTGGCGAAGGCTGCTGATGGGTTGGCGAAGCTCCTAGAGGTGTGGCGATGCTCCAAAGCTGGTCGGAGGTGATGGTCGAAGGAGCTTCGTCGAAGGAGAATTTCCTGAAGTGTCGCCGATGAAATCTCCAGCCATTGAGGGTCCTGTATATGTTAGTCGATAGCCGAAGCATGCGGTGGATGTGAGTGAGGTGAGCGATGGTCGTGGGGGCGGAGAGAGCGGTGGCTTCTTCCCCGGCGTAGCAAGGGAAGAGGGGAGTCGGAGCAGGGAAGGTTTTGGAGAAGGGAAAGGGGGTCGGCGAGGATGTTGGTGGCCGACGGAGTTTGTGGGATGGTTAGATGAGGGTAACGACGAGTGATAAGGTTGGGAAAAATCAAAGAAAAGAAGGGGGAAGGAGGGACCTCGTCGGAGAGGGGAATCTGGTGGCGGAGAGGCTTGGGTTGAGGCTCAAGAAGCCTCGGGTCGTCACCCGGTGAGGTCAGCCGGGCCTCGGAGCTCGGCGGAGCCTGGTGGCATCCGCAGCATGGCCATGTGGTCGTGGGTGGACACCGGGCGAGAAGCCGTTATCGCCTCGACACCCTGCCCCCTCCGCTGTCACCGGAGGGGCAGGGGAGACTAGGCTTAAGCCTAAAATGGTGGACGTCAGTGAACGGAGGTGAAGGGGGGTTTTATAGGTGGAGAAGGTTGGGCGGTTACATAGTGAAGGGGAGGTTTCGAGGGGGTTTTAATGGCGAAGGTGTAATGGAGGGAGAACATGAAGGTCGCGCGAGAAAGATGGGAGATATGGCGTCATGGGGAAGCATTTTGATGAGGGAGAGGTGGCCGGAGTCGCCTTCCAAAATAGGAAGGGGGTAGCGGGCTGACGAGGCGTAAGAGCTGGGGATGAGAGTGCTGGAGGTTGACGATGGGTGGTGGACCGTTTGATTGTATGATCCAACGGTCAGGAGGTTCGCGCTGGTGGAGGGATGCGATCGGATCCGAGGATCTGATCATACGGCTGACATTAGGGCACGAGGGAGCGGTCGGGATTGAATGACGGGGGAAATCTAACGGTGAGGGATAGAGGGGTGACATGGAGCAATGGTAGGCGTAGGATGAGGAGGTGATCGGGCGGCTACGGGAAGGGAAGACGTGGCACGAGGGGGACCGTAGGAGGGAGTATGAATCCAACGGCTGTCATTTAGGCGCGAGTGGACGATTCTGATCTGATCTGGGAGTTAGATCAAGGGCTGGAAGCGAAGCGGGTTTGGGCGGTCTAGATTGAGGCGCGTGGCAGAAGGAGAGGCGGCCACGTGGTCGGCCAAGAGGGCGCCACGTGGCCCAATCAGAAAGTTTCATAATGTAATTACAAAGATAAATATGAAAGAAATAGTTAGACGTAAAATTAGGAAAAAGTCAAAACATGAAAGTTGCTCGTCTCTACGAGATCTACAACTTTTAGTTGGTCAAAAAGCCAAAAGAGGTCATTTGTACAAAAATCATTTTTGGGGGTATTTTTAAGGGGGATAAAAACACCGATTTTTATCTTTGATTTGTTTTTTGTATTTTTTTAATCTTTTTAAAGGTCAGTGATTTATAGACAATTTATACTACCTAATTTTTAGGGGTTTTTGATGATAACATAAATACAGAAAAATAAGGGAAATTAAATACAAATAATTAAGGGTTAATTATACACAATATAAGATAAAAATAAAGAATTGAAGGTGATTTTTATTGGAATGGTTAAGCCAGGGTTTTAATAAGCGGTTTTTAGCATGATGAATACGAGATTCATCAGATATAATCCAATTTTTGGATACTTCATTATAAGGTGTGCCCCCTTAGCATTGAACTAGAGATCATTGTTCACAAATTCTGTGTTAACACTGCCACATTGGATCTAATCCCGGACACATGCATGTACATTTTAGGAGATAGTGTGCTGATCACATACCACTATCAATGCTGGTAAGCGACAACTAGAGTACGGCATCAACCTCAAATTCACAACAAATGCAACGTTTTACATGACCATCATACTTGGTCAACTCCACCTTTTATGAGATACATGTAACATTCATCCGCTCTAAAGTGAAAAAAAGATGCTACTTGAAGCTCTATTACTTGTCCCAGATACTCACTTCGTGACAGACAAAATATGCATAAACACATTCTCCCAATACTATAGGAGATGAGAAAATCATTTTCCTTCCCTACGGTTGCATATTGGCCACAATTCTTGTATCTTTTTTCTAAAGATCTCTTTTGTAGGAAAACGAGGGATTTTTTGTATATTGAAGGTCTTTTTAGTATGATTGGTTACTCTGTTGCATAATGGAGAGGTGTTTTATATGTTTCACGTCAAAAGCCCTTTTGTAGGATAACCCCGCTTTTCGTATAATGAAGAGGGTTTTTGTAGGATACTTTGCTCTGTTGCATATTGGACACAATTCTTGTAGGTTTTTCTCTAAATACCTCTTTTGTAGGAAAACATGGGTTTTTTTGTATATTGAAGGTCCTTTCAGTATGGTAGAGACGTTTTGTATGTTCAGTATCAAAAGCCCTTTTGTAGGATAACGATATTTTTTGTATACTCAAGAGAGTTTTGTAGGATACTTTGTGTTGTTGCATGTTGGGCAAATTCTTGTATGTTTATTCTAAAGACCCCTTTTGTAGAAAAACGGAGGATTTTTGTATATCGAAGGTCCTTTTGGTATGGTCGTTCACTCTGTTGCATATTGGAGGGTTATTTTGTATGTTCAACATCAACAACCATTTTGTATGAAAACGCGATTCTACTACACCTTCATCTACCATTATTGTTTAGTACTATCATGTTGTTTTACCGAATGAATTAATAATTATGTATTTTTTTATGTGATCATGTTATAACTTCATCTCCTCGAGCTCATCATGGAATTACTAGCATCATGTGCTATTTTTCGAGCTCATCATGAATTATGTGATATATATATATATAATGTGATCTAACATATAAACTGGTAACACATGAATAATTTTAAAACTTTACTATCAGCTTGACCAATATTTCTCAGGATTTAAATCGCTTCCTCTTGCACCAAACGGACGAGTACTTGAGTTATAGCGGGCTTCATTATACAAAAGGCACCTTGAGAATAAACATACAAGAACCATCTCCAATGTGCAACAGAGCAGATTCCCATACCAAGATATCCTTCATTATACAAAAACCCACGTTTTCCTACAAAAGGTGCCTTAAGAATAAATATACAAGAATCATCTCCAATATGCAATAGAGCATATTCGCATACCAAAACATCATTCAGTACACAAAAATCCACGTTTTCCTACAAAAGGCATCTTGAGAATAAACATACAAGAAGTATCTCCAATATACAACAGAGAAGATTGGCATGCCAAAATATCCTTCAGTATACAAAAACCCATGTTTTCCTACAAAAGGCGCCTTGAGAATAAGCATATAAGAACCATCTCCAATATGCAACAGAGCATATTCCCATACCAAAATATCCTATATTATACAAAAACCTATATTTTCCTACAAAAGTCTCCTTGAGAACAAACATACCAGAAGCATATCCAATATGCAACAGAACAGGTTGTCATACCAAAACATGCTTCAGTATAAAAAACCAATGTTTTCTTACAAAAGGCGCCTTGAGAATAAAGATACAAGATGCATCTTCGATATGCAATAGAACAAAATATCAAGATGTTTCTCCAATGTGGACAATAAAACATTTCACTTCCAAGAAGGTCTAATACAGACTCTCTCAAGTATTCGTATACCAAAACATCCTTCAGTACACAAAAATCCATATTTTCCTACAAAAGACACCTAGAGAATAAAAATACAAGAAGTATCTCCAATATGCAACAGAGAAGATTGGCATGCCAAAATATCCTTCAGTATACAAAAACCCATGTTTTCCTACAAAATGCGTCTTGAGAATAAACATACAAGAACCATCTCCAATATGCAACAGAGCAGATTCCCATACCAAAACATCATTCATTATACAAAAATTCATATTTTCCTACAAAAGGTTTCTTGAGAACAAACATACAAGAAGCATAACCAATATGCAACATAGCAGATTGTCATACCAAAACATGCTTTAGTATACAAAAACCAACATTTTCCTACAAAAGATGCCTTGAGAATAGAGATACAAGATGCATTTTTGATATGCAATAGAACAGAATACCAAGATGTTTCTCCAATGTGGACAACAAAAAATTTCACTTCCAAGAAGGTCTAATATAGACTCTCTCAAGTATACATATTCACTCGAAACAAAGTATATAAAAGAAAAACTTTCACTTCCAACCAAGTCGGGGGAGGAGCGAGGCGTCGACCGTAAAGTGCTCGGGGCGAGGATGCGACATCGGAGGACAATGCATCCGAGGAGAGGTGTTAGTACTCATGGGCTAGGGCTACTCGGGGCGTCAGAGTTGAGGCGTCGAGTGAGGGGGAAGGTGGCGTCGGGATTGAGGTATCGGGTGAGGAGGAAGGAGGCATACTATTACTCGTAGTAGTGGACTCACTTGCGCATAAATATGAAGGAAGCATACTAGATACAAAAGTTATCTCAAATATCTCCTCCAAGGCAAGAGATCCGGCAGGACGACTTGGCCAAGATGCCAATGTCAAGGCGGTGATATTGGGGACGTTGCGTCGTCACTCTCCCATCATACTCCTGTGAGTGAGTATGCACTACAATGGAGGGGGGAGGTACGATGAGGGGGATTCATGCCGAGGAGGATGCACCGCGGAGGGGGGAGGTGTGGCCAAGTTGATGTGTGGCGGAGGCGGTAGGTGCGACGAGGAGGATATGTGGTAGAGTGAGGGGACACGGCGAGGAGGTACGGTGAGGAGGATGTGCAGCAGATGGGGGGTGCGGGGAAGTGGATGCACGACGGAGGGGAGAGGCATGGTGAGGAGGATGCACGGCAAGGGGGGTGGGCGTCGAGGGATTGAGATGAGGAGGGTTTGGGGAGGAGGGTGTCGGGAGAGAAGGGGGCATGGGAGTATTTTCCAAGTCGTTGGATCGTTTGCTGCTACGTGGTGTGCATACATGAGTTGCAGCAGAGTTTGTTGCAACTAACTTACAGCAGAGGATCCTTACCCATGTTCCGATAGCAAGAGAGAGATGAGAGGACAAATTGGTGACAACGATATCATCTTCTCTGGACTCTTCGAGGGTGAGGTCTAGAGAGGGACACCCCTCCTCTACTGCAGCTCCAGGAGAGACATCCAAGGTTCGATCCCACAGCTAGGATTTGAGGCCACTACCGAAGTCAAGATGCTCTCCTCTAATTCATGCGAAGCTTATAGGTAATTTCTCCATTAATACTACCATTCTCTTTCTTCACCTTTTCTTCTTCCTCTTCTTCTTTGATTCCGGGCGTTCATCTTCTCCGTCTATATCCTTTTCTCTGCATTTCGTATCCCTCTGATCTAAACCAATCCATCGACAATCACCTAACAGTTGTCCTCTTTTGTTTCACCTTCCATACCTATCAACTCTGGCGAAGAGCATCGTCAGAGATTGGGTTCAATCCCTCGCCAACACAGGAACCCACAACCCAACCCTCTTCTTGTTCTTAAAGCTTAGGCTGAGGTTGGAACCTCGAGCCAACTTTTTACTTGCAGGTCTCCGGGTACAAAATAACAACCACCAGAGGACGGAAGTCATGATATCATGATCTAATCGGAGATAATCACGGTTTACTGGAGTAGTGTCACCGTCCATAGCCCCACCACATACGGTGGTGCATGATGAAGAACAGGTCATCGCCTCCTCCATCCATCGCCTGAAGCAGCCACCAGACCTCCCCTCGTTGCGATCTGAGAAGAGGATGAAAGGTGAGGTGCTACAGGCACCGTCGGATCTCCACCCATCAACATTCTATTTGACTCCACGTGGCATGAATACAATCATCAGATCAAGACTGAGGAGATTCATTCCCACCGCTCGGTCGACAACGTCCACCCCAAGTAACCCGAATCACGTGAGGAGGGGTAATTTTTTTCATGTCCTTAACAAGCCTCAAGTTTGCTTCGAACTCCCGCTCTTGGCGAATTTACATTAAATACCCTCAAGAGTGCTGAATATTACGAAGAGACCCACGCCTAGAGATGAAATTACCAAGGATCCTCTCTTGTTTCCACAAATTACATCTATGCCTCTCTGAAGGTTATTTTTAGGGCACTTTTAATCATTTTCATTACATAAATGACCCGTGAATTATTTGTCAATATATTGAATCATTCATCAGATTTTGGTGTTCTTGGTGTTGTTTTAAAGCTCTTTAAATTCTCCATGATCTAAGACATTATATTACACATTTTGAGGCGTTAAATATCAATGCAATTGGGATATTCGTTTGTTAATTGTGATCCATTTAGTCTTTGAGATTCATTTTTATTGCTCATGAATTGGGGTTTTGCTTTGGGTGATTAATATGAGTTTTATTGACCAATTATACTTTGACATTCACGGATCCTGAGGATTAAATGGAGAGGAGATTGTTGGCCTGCTCATCTTCTAGCATAATTCTTATTTCCATTCATTCATAATTTAAAATTTTCCAAAAGAATATTGCATTGATTTATTTCTCTCATATCTTACATAGCATTTATTTTCTTGCATAACATCTATTTTATTGCATAAAAAATAAAAAATATATAATCATTCATCTTATATTTGTTTCAATTCATTGCATTTCTCATTTAAAAATTCATACAAAATTGCAAAATTCAAAAATCCATAAAAAATTCCTCTCTTGAAAACCTAACTCCGAATTGTTAAAAGTTAATTCTAGACCCTCATACTGAGTTTGACCTTGGAACTTGTCCAAGTAAGATAAACAATCTACCAGACCGATTAATTTCATATCATTTCCTGTGGTTATTTTGATTGCTCGCTCCTTATCACATGATGCAAATGACATAATTCTGCATAATTAAGAGTGGTGAAGGGCATGTCTTTCAAATGGCATCATTTCTGGGGAGGAATGCGATTTAGGATTGACTTGTCGACAAGTTAACGCATAGGTTTTCCCATGTAGTCCGGCCCATGCTTTTCTTGTGAATATTTTCTCTATATATTTCTCATAATTTTTATTTATTTTATTTTCTATTTATGTTCTTTTGTATCTCTCTTTATAAATCTCTTTTTCGTGTTAGGAGCATGGTGTACCTGGAGCGGCTTTTTGAGATGCCGACATAACTCAAATCCACCGAAGGCGAGCGATTTTATGGATCGAGCTCGCCGAGGAGGCGCCAACGAAGACAATTTCAATTTTTATGAGATAGTGTTAGATTAGGTTTTTATTTTTCAGACATTATTTTTGTAGTTAATTTGTAATAACTGTTAATTTCCAATAGTCTTTGTTTAAAGAATCGTGTGTACTCAGACTTGGACAATAGGCATGTCGGGTCCTACTTTTTTTTTTTGATGTAGTTCTAGGATTGCACCGCAACTATTAGAGATACTAGGTCTTATTTTTGTGCTCGTAGGACTAGGACCACATTTTACTTTTAATATACACAATAGATCAGATTTCATTTAGCCAAACAAATTTGTTATTTCACTCGCTAATAGATATTCACGTTCTATGGGGGTTCTCATGCTCCTATCGGGTTTGGGAGCTGCAAGCACTCGCTTCCAACCATAGAGATACGTTTTGGGTGTGCAAATCTACTATTTCCTTTAAGGGTGTGATATAACCTGACAGTCTGAGCAGATCACTCCTTTGATTGAGGTGTAGTAGAACCACATCTAGGCGTCACGGAGACTCACTTGTGTATAATAGATTCTCAGATTACATAGTCATCTAACTTAAAACTGAAAAGATAATCAGCCGGACCTTTGCGGCATTCATTGTGTGAAGTTGGTAAATTTGGGGTTTGCATTGCATATTGTATTGTGTGCGTTCAAAGACCTTGTATTTGTAAACAATCGATCATGGTTCATGATCATTATCCACCTTTATTTGCAAAGATGTCAGAATATCGATCTTCATACCCAGACTTTATGGATCGAGCCTACATGACCATATCCTGGTCGTCTTCAGCATCATTTTCATCCCAGAAGAATCCTCTCTTTGAGATGGTTCTTTCCCAATCATCATTCCCTTCGTCCTTCTCATCCACCTCACACATTCCACTCCACTACCCTCCTTCCTTGGTTGAGACCTTAAGATATGAACCGCTCGTAAACTCATAATTAAATTAATATTATATGGACAGAATGGACCGAGCAAATTTTAGGATGGAAAAGAGTGTAACTGAACTTGAATAAGAAACACGATTCCCAGTTAAATACACGATTCATTGTTTGAATCATCTCATACTCAGGATAACTCTCTTCTCGAGTATGACCACTTTTTTCTTTGACCCTACATTTGAGACTCAGAGTCAAGGAAATTGGACTCATGACTAGCTTGAGACCATGGCCATGAGAAATTACTATTACTCGACTCAAGATTGCATGTCAGAGTCACGATATGACAAGTACATTTATTAGTCTCAAAGGCATGAGACGATCAAGGATGACATCGCTTGGATTAACCAAAGAGGCGATGCCCAAGAAGGAGCGAGGAAACCAAAAAGCAAATCCGACATACATGACACTCAAATACATACACCAAAATCCACTTACTATTCCACATACTCTAACAAAATCCTCAAAAATAGAAAAATCAAATAATCTAAAAAATTGGACAATATTTAAATGGAAGCATTTTGCAAAAATCTGATCTTGGAGCTTCCATTGATCAAGGCCATAAAGTATGTTCTCGATCTTCAAAGATTTGTGAGAGCCGATTATCACCCAAGAAGATAGATAAGAGATGATCAAGACCTGAATTCCATTTAATTACTATGCCCAGTTCATTGGTGATGGGGTAGAAGATCAAAAGCTGTATAGTTAAGCAGTTAACAAGGGTTCATTGTGAAATTGAGGGTAATGAATTTACTCGTGTTCAGATAGATGACGACTCTACTCTAAACATCCTCTCAAAGGTTGTGTTTGACCAACTCAAACTCGGACCTCTCAAGAAGACTAATGTGATCATTGAACGGCCTCATCGATCCACTAAAAGGCCAAGAGGAATTGTTTCTATCATCATGAACTTCCAAGGTATCCAATAGAGTGGACTTCATTATCTTGAGCATCGGGCATCAAGGAGAGTTAATCGAGTCTCCGATCATTTTGGGATAGTTGTTCTTAACCTCTGCTAGAGCAACTATAGATTGTGAGATTTTAGACATAAAATTTCTGAACCTGGACCAAAGTAATCAAAATCTCGAGGACACGCCCCTCTCTAGGATAACCAAACAAGCTACCGATAGCTGTGATCAATAAGATACAACAGAAACAAACCCATCCACTTCGCATGATCAGACCTCTCCCCAAGAACCACTGACTCAAAACATGATTGTGACACCTCCAGATTTAGGTTATCCGTTTACACAAAATTCATGAGTTAAATGACGTTTGCGATCATTGAATAAACCCTATACAATCACTTGCCATCATAAGAAGAAATGCATTCTACCAAGGTAACATTTCCAACAAAATGTTCGAAACAAGCATCAAGTCCCATATATCATAACATGTATCGAACGAGAACTAAGTTTTAATACATGTATCTCAAAAATACAACATAAGTGAGAGCAATCACAATAAAAGACAACGATAAAAGATGTTATCATATATATTGTCAAAAAGATGTCTTTACTTGTCCACCAAAAGCTAGGAATCACGTTACCCATGCTACTCCGCTAGAGGCGCCTTCCATACCATCCATGTTAGGGACAAGGTGATGTCAATAATTGTTGAGTACAAGCATTTCATATTGAAATTAAATAGGAATTTAAGTTGATACAATGTAAGAGAAGCAAGTAGATGGGCAATGATAGCATACATGAAATTAATTACTTGTATGAGAATAAGGTTATCCAACAACACATGACTCTATGACTTCTCCAAAGTTCTAACATTAGCATTAACCACTCAACACACTAACCCGCTCTCTCACTCACCACAACCCAAAAACCAACACTTAGCAAATTCATTTGTTGATTATGAGACAATGTGGGAGTAAGCTATCTAGAGATAGGTCATGTCCTTCTAGTGATTTCATTTGTAGGATGTAGTGATGGAGCTCATTAAAATATAAATGATTGATGATGATTTCCATAGATGATCTTTTTCCTCACCAAAGCCTAATGACAAAACAATAACCAAACTCAAAGCAGTGAAGAATCCCCTTAAGGGACTCATTTGTCATGCTCCCCCAGTGGAAGGGCGTCCAAGAGAGAGCTAGGCCAAACTCCAACTATGCCCCCTAAGAAGGGTGGGAGAGACTCTCCGACCAATCCAACTCCACTCCTGCTCGAACTGGTGTAGGAACATGACCAAATAATCTCAAAGAAAAACCAAGGGTCCTCCTTCCTAGGAACCTTAACGGAAACTCAAGGCCAAGGGGACATGTCAAGTGAAGGAGCATGGATCCCAGCGAAACGGAAAAACTACGAACTCATGATAAAAATCGGGGAAGGGACTGGGATCCTAGACCCGTGCAGAAGGTGGTCACTGCCCAATCTAGTGTCCTAACTCCAGCTCAGTTGAGGGTCACCCCACAACGTCCATCAGTTACACCAGAATAAAGATGTATCAACACATGTGAAATAATAAAATGAGTAGTGTGTAGGAAGAATCGATAAGTCGATCACACAAGAAGGTTAAGTATTCCGACTGACATCCATGGACTAAGGCACAGACTGTAGTTAATCTATGCACTTCTATCCTAAGAAACAACCAAATGGTGAACATATAGTGTGTCGATGTCCATGCATTTGCACACTATGTGCAGTACAATTACTGTTGTAATGGCTTTTATGTTCGGTGTTCATTTTTCATCTTTTTATAGCAGTCAATGGCTAATGAATGTTGTGATGTTGAGGAGATCTGAAATTTGAGCAACACCGTACCGACACCCACAGAGTAGCATGACATAAGGATGCTTGTGGCTGTACAAAATTTCAACCGTATATGACTAAGAATTGTGTGGAATCGCAGCGGAGGACATCGTACCCTTGGAAAGCCCGTGACCTCGGTTTCTTCACCCACGAAGAATGACGCACTCAGTGCTCCATTCGCGATACGAAACTGCACGATACGAAATCCGAGGCGCTCTGGCAAGCTCCGACGACACTCCGACGAGGGAAAAGGGAGGAGGAAGGGTTGTTGGTCGAAGGGAAGAGATTTGGGGACGTTTTGGGTGAGAGGGATTGATTGTATTGGGTTGAAACCCGGGTTTGGATCCGAATCTGCCTTGGACCCCTCTTCGCTAAAATAGCCGTAACTCGGGCTCTCGAAGTCGGATTTTTGCATTCTCGGACTCGTTGGAAAGCTATCGATTAGTACTATGTAATGGATTATTCAAATAAATTTTTTGGATACTGGAATAAAAGCAGCTTTGTAAATTAGTCCAGATCCAGAGGAAATTTGCTCGGATCATATGACATGGACCCATCTTCGCTAAAACAGCCGTAACTCGGGCTCCCAAAGTCGGATTTTTGCGTTCTTGGACTCGTTGGAAAGCTATCGACGAGACTATGCAATGTACTATTAATGTTTTTTTAGATACTAGAATAAAAGCATATTTACATATTAGCCCGGATCCAAAGGAAATTTGCTCGGATCCTATGACATGTACCCTCTTCGCTAAAATAGTTGTAACTCAGGTTCTCGTAGTTAGATTTTTACGTTCTTAAAATCGTTGGAAAGCTATCGACAAACACTAAACAATGGACTATTTAAATGAATTTTTTTATACTGGAATAAAAGCATATTTTCAATCTAATAGTTCAAATTTAGTCGATTTTTTGTAATTTACTCCACGTTCGGATTTCAGGGTTTTCACACCTAGCCACTCATTTATCTCAAAATTTGAAGTTGCACATGCTCCAAAAGCACAATCACTTGCACTGTTTCCAAAAAAATTTCTTGTAGCTTAGCGACACTCTTTTTTCCAAATTGATATATTCAAAATCATGTGGAGACCGGCAGAATGGGATGGAATCGGTTGCATCCATCCCATCATTACATCATCCGTTATTATGATAGGGGTGTTCACGGAATGGGTACCCAATCAATTCAATTGGGATCTCCTTTCCCCATTCTTATCGAGTCATGGTTCAAGCCAACATATTCCAATAGGATACCTGATTCATGTTTATGGGTAGCAGATAGCGTAGCCTGTTGGAATATCACTTCCATTAGAAACAAATCAATCATATTCCATCCAACAACTTATAATAATTTGCATTGATTTAGATTAGTACTATTTCCGGATACGAACTAATTCTCAACATCTTAATATGCAGGTACCCTCGCAAGGCAAAAATGTAATTCTTAAAAATTCAACAAAGTTTGAGGAAACAATAAACATGTTTAATAAAGTTTTAACCTTCTTCCATACCTTAAACACCTATTATCCAGAAACTAGTACACAAAATGGCAGCAAAGCTATCGCCTTTCACCTGAAAGCGCAGACACTCGTAGGAACTCACGTCTCATTTCCAATCAAAAATAGAAAATATCATATGTTTGGACATGAATCAAACAAGCCTCGCCTGCATCGCCTCGACCTGGTTGAATTTAGAAAAGGGATTTTTACCCAACAGACCCTATAAACGTTTTAAAATGCCTCTACGACCTTTTGCACAACGTAATTATCCCATCGACCCTGTAAATTACCCCAAGAACCGCCACGGATTTAAAACATATTACCCGGAGGGTTCATGGGTAAGAGTTGGCAAGTTTACGGGGTCAGGGGGGGAGGGAGGGAATTAGGTTGTTTCAAAGGTCGTGGAAGTGATTGGCAAAGTTTATAGGATCTGCCGGGTAAAAATCCCTTTAGAAAAAGCCTCAAAAGCCAAAGCGGGGCAAAGAGTAGGGGTATTCTTGGCATCCAACTGACTGAGAGTCTGACAGAGGAGAGAACCAATGGAGTTGTTAAACCAAGTCATTGTCGAGGACGTAAAACTAAGGAAGGACATCCAGTTAAATCAAATTAATGACTGACGAGCTCAATGTTTGGATCAATTTTTAAAACCTTATTTTTATGTAATACCATTATGTTAAAAGTCGCTACTAACACCGTTGAAATTAATTTCTATGGTTTTTTAAAAAATAACTTTATTCCCCATATATATCATACCATCTACTTCAATCTCTTCTCCCAAAGAATCACCATACATAGCTTCGCATCTACAAACCAATTTTATAAGAATTTAACAATACTCTCAACATGAGAGTTAAAGATTATCAGACTTTGTAAGATGATCATTAAGGTTATTAAACTATCGTCTGACAAAGAAGGAAGGGTTTGGAAAAGGAGTAGAGGGGAAGAAAGCCATGTCAATGGATTAGACAAAAGTCTGAAAGTTTATCCAACGTATTAGTTACCTAATCTTAACTGCTGAAATATCAAACTCTTCCACTCCTTTACTGTCAGAGGTTTTTTTTTATTTTATCAAATCAAATGTCTAAATAAACGACACTAGCTTTTTTTTCCTCAAGGATTTTCGTTTGATCGGGTTTTTATTTTAATATATGCCTGACCTAATTTCAAGTCTTTATATTTTAACGCCGTTTCTCTGATTGAATTAGGATATAATTTATAGCGTACATGTAATTACGAAATCTCTTAAAAGTATTAAGGGATTTTGAAATAAAATACAAGTAGGATTCAAGAAGTTTAATGATTATAAAATAGATTATACTTGTATTTATATGTAGCCCTGACAACAAAGCCAAATATGGACGCCACCTAAGACAGTTTTCCTTTTTGTGAAACCTCTTGTTTTGACCGCTACTTTTCTTCCTTTTTTAAATATTTAAGAAAGGCGACTTAAATGGAATTGATTTATTCAAAACCATTTCAAGTAATTTACTTTATTAAAGCATAACTTAAACATTAACTAAAAATAAAAAAAATAAAAATATTGAAATCCTCTCCACTAGGGTTGGCTACATGGATTCTTGCTCAAATCCATGTTGAAATATTCGACTATTTTTTACATGGGATGTCAACTACCTAACGCAACCCTCACAAGGGAGATTTGAACCCGGGTCTTTTGGATGGTAAGCACGCTGCAATGCCACCATACTGTTAAGTGGATACTTAAACATTAACTAAATTAAAAAAACTCCATTTGTAGCTCAATTCCAATTTAGAGTACCAATTTTTGAAGCAAAATGAGTACTAAACTTTGAACTCTTGATCATGTTCGTTTGGAGAATAAGCACTGGAATAAGGGGTCAATTCTCCGCCCGACGTGATTCCCAATAGTACAGCTATTCCCATCAGCATCCCATTATTTGACCTTATTCCACACTTATTCATATCTTTATTCCACCTTACGTACCCTTATTCCACATTATTCTCATTATTCTTATCTTTCCAGCCGAACAAAGAGTAGACCATTATTCTCCTTAGTCGACATCCTTATTCCTGATTATTAACCAAACACCCCCTTAGGGTCTCGCATCTAAATAAGATGGGTATGAAATCTTATGGAAGACTATTTGAGACAAAAAAACAATCAGTATCTTTGTTACATTTAAAAAATGAAACATATAACTGGGATTCAGATGCATAGATGAGACCTTTTTTGTTATTTATGGAAACAAAAATCTGGATAAGGGCTCGTTCAGATGAGAGAACAGGAACATGGGAAGATAAGGAATAGATAAGGTTTATTGCTCATTTCAACTCGACTGATTTAAGAGATAAATGATCGATTACTATAGACAACAACGTAAAGGATGATTTAATCATGAAATGGTCACTTGTCATGAATAAGCTCACCCAAATATGGATGAGCTGTTCAACTGCTACAAGTACAACCAACATAAATTTAAAAAACCTGCTACGATCTGAATATGTTTTTTTATGATATTTTATGTCTATCAAATTTGTCAGCTCTGCATCAATATACAATCTGAAGTACAAAAAAAATTACAAAATCACGAAACACCGTTTGAATCGATGCATTATTCTGTATGGTTCAAGTCAACACAATCAGATATGTTATCGAGATGAATATCACAGCCATTGATACCTGCATCACGCATTTTTCAACATCAAAGCCAGCAACTAAACATCATGTCTAATTGTCAGATAATAATATGATCTAACCATTTTATTGCATTGCCGTTCAATTGCAGTGAAATTCGGTTCGCAGATTGATAATGTTGACAGGAACTCAAAAATCAAAGAGAAAAAAAACTAGAAAATATAATCAGAACATCATATACGACAAGTGAAACAATCTTTTTTAGATGTTCCTGTCTTTCATGGGAAGCCTAACTGTCTTCAATATCTAAACTATGAATAACTAGCTTTCGAAACTCACGGTTGCCAATTTCTCTGGGGCCCAGCTATAGCCTAGTATATAAAACACGGCTTGCTCGCTCCTAGCTTATACGATGTTGTCCACTCTCGTACCCCACTACATTAGCTCTAACCTTCTCCCCTCCTTCGTCTTAGTTCTGCCTGTCAGTTTACTTCTCTTTCTTTAGCTAACCGAAATTGGGAAAAACATTTTCACTATTCCCAGAACGGTGAAAGAAAGCGGGAAAACAAACTAGAAAATGCAGCAGAAGGTATAGACTGAAGTAAGGACAAAGAGCAAGCTCGACGATGTATCCCATGCTCCTTATTTAGCCAGCACTCCAACCATCAAAGACTGCCTTGCTCTTTTCAGGCAGGCTGAGAGAGACCTGTCAGTGCCTTGAATAATATGAAAACAAAATATAACAGAAATATTTGTCAGTGTAAAAACCTTAGCTCTGGGTAGAAGTATACTCGGCACATCTTTTAGTGGCAATGTCTTGATCTTTGGGGGTACGGCAGATGCGTGCTAAAGCCATGTTAGAGACCAATGTTCGAGGAATTCTGCATGGGGGTGGGGGTGGGGGGGTGAATCTCTGGCTGTTGTTGCTTGTTTGGTGACTTGGAGGCATCCTTTATTAAGGGATGAGCTGGTGGTCCTTCCGCTGGGTCATCTTATCGGGGCGGTGGGCCTTCCATTGCGTCTTCTCTGCAGTTTCAGGATTTCCATCCTGTGCAGGAGACTTTAGCAGTTGTGTGGACCGCCTTTGCAATGATTTCAGATGGGCTCGCACATGCATATTCACTAAATCTGGTTGTCAAGGTTAAATGTCATGGGACTTATTAACCAGTGGGCATCATTTTGCATAGGGAGCGTTGTTTTTCATGTGTCCCGTATCGAAGATATCATTGGTAGTTAGCGCTGCGGTGAGAGAGCTTTAACTGCACTGAGACGCAATCTTTACCTGCTGTTTCAAGATTTGAAGAGATCTCTAGTCACGGAACCCTTGGGATCAGGTCTGATAATGTTGGATAGAGCGGGGGCATGTATGTGTTCTCTTCTTTGTGGATCCAGTATTCGTGGTGCTTGAACCCATCAGTCAGCCGCCTTTGCTTTCTTCTCATACCTCAGATCTGGGGCTCTTTCGCAGATCCAGCTCACCTTCCTGTGGGATTTGAAATGTAGATGACAAGGCTGGTCACGATCATCTCCCCTTCCTATGGCTGGTTGTGCTTCTCGTGTTCTTGCCCCCTAGCCCCACCTCTTCCACGATAGCATTTCCCTTGGAAGCTCCTCATCTTGTGTTAGGTGTGGATTTTGGCAAAGGATCCTCTTTATCGGGCTTGGGTGCCATGGCGCATGTGGCGACTTTATTTTTATGTAGTTCTTTGGGTCTTGTGTGGCACTTGTGGTGCCCAGAGGACAAGACCAGTTGGCTAGGGCGGACATGAGAGGATCTTCGACACCACAGTCAGTTACTTTATAGACAAGTTGATCTTTGTCAGCTAAAGGTGTTGGGAAGAATCAGTGCACCCAAGGAGGAAGGGGGAGGATGTCGGAACCGGCGAGGTGATTCTCAAGGAGTCGAGACACTATTGAGGACTTGGTTGTATTCATCCGCATGAGGAGGCATACTGGAGATGCTCAAGCTCAAGTCTTCGAAAAAAGGATGTTTTGGGGTTACAACAACCTCGGTGGGGCACTCCTTGCCGTCCGTGGCAAGTGAAGCTTCTCATGAGGCGGATGGGCACGTCTTGGTGGAGGAATTTTGAAAGTTTGAGCCTAGAAGTATGAGTATCATGCAGACGGAGGGATCACTTTATGTTTCTTAATGGTGCACATGGAATGGCGGGGTCCGAGTGACTCAGGAAGATGGCCATAGAGGACATGCAAGTGCAAGTTTGGGCGGTGAATGTGGCAGTACTAAGAAGACAAAAATCGAGTGTTGAGACGAAAGACATTGGAGGAGCATGTAGGGGATAAATCAATTGAGTTTAGGGCCTTGGACTAAGTTAGGAGATCTGGGGGCATCCTTGTGGGGTGGAACATGGATCTTTTTGCACTTAAGTAGGAGGTTGTTGGTAGCGTTTTTTATTGTTGTTCCACACGGATGCTTCGAGGAGAGGCGAGCTTTGGGATGATCTGCATGTGGCTAGCTCAAGCTTCCTACATGTCAATAGTTGGTTGGTAGCAATTTCAATGTCTCTATCATATCTGAGTGATCATGGTAATGAGGGTAAGGTCCTGGCTCGGTGGATTTCAAATATCTGATTGTTCATCTCTAGTTGGAGGTAATGGATGCATCTAACTGCATATACATGTGGAGGAACTTTTGCCTCATAAATCTTGCATTAACCACTTTCTCCTGTCTCCTAAGATGTTGCAGCTATTGTAGTTGGTCATGGTGAAATCTTTTTCTAGCTTGCATCAGATCATACTCATTTAAGAGTTGGACAGGGTGAACATCCATCCTCATATTTCAAGTTTAAGTGATACTGGATGTTAGAGGAGGGCTCCATAGTGTTGGTGGTGGATGTCCGACATAGCACACATGTTGGGGGTTTGATGACTATCAAGGTTGCCTCCGGGCTGGCCTCGTGTAAAGAAAGAATAATAGATTGCAGAGTGCTCAATGAAGTACGGTTGCATATGAGATGGTTGACGAGTTCACTCGTTTAGAGGAGCCACAAGCCCATGATGAGATAAAGGGTATGCTGGAATATTGTGTTGAAGGAGGATAAGAAGCAATAGGTGGAGTGAAGGCAACGGTCGAAAGTAATTCTAATTGAGGGAAGGTTAGGGAACACAGTTTTCTTCCAGACAATGACCAGTGGAAGGTGCGAACAAAATGCCATTCATTCCATTTTGTATAAAGGGGGTTTGAAGCCAAGGTGATCGCAAGGTTAGTAGAAGGATAGGGTAACCCTTTTGAAATTCCACTAGAAGAGTCTGTGATACTAGCTGGTGGTGGCTGGGGTCGGGTGTACGAGGTCCGCAAGCTTTGACTTAATTAAGCGGATGAGCTATTTCAGGAATTTAGGGTATAAGAGGATCATATGTTATTAATGAGCTGAATATGGATGACTCAACATGTTTGAATGGTTTCTCTGTTTTCTTTTCAAACTTTCAAGGAGTTTTTGGATCTTAAGGAGGTGGATGTTATAGCTTTTGATTGTAGAGTTCAAGGTTGGCAATTATGATTTTCAATGTGATTAATTGGGCCCTCATCTTTCTATTGTTGAAGAAAGAGGGTCACGTAGTGGGTAGAGATCTTCACGTCTATCACATACTCCAATGCTATTAATTATTTACCTTATTGTTGCGATGGATCTGACAAACAAACTATGTGTAGTGCTGGATGACCTCATTGGTTCATTTCAAATGGTTTTTGCATCACGTCAACATATGAAGTATAGTGTGATTATGGCTATGGAGATCATGGTTGACAGGCAAAGGCAACAAGTACATGGCTTGCTTTGAGGGTGGACTTCTCCAAGGTCTATGATAGTGTAGAATAGAAATTTTTTTGTGATCCTCCCTCCAATAAAGAGGTTTCTTAAAGATTTAAATTGTGTGGATGAGGAGGTGTGTCATGATGACCTCTTGGTTTATTCTTCTAAAAGGTCATCTAAAAGGTTGTTTCTTCCAGTCTTAAAAGAGGGTCCGATAGGGATAAGTGGATAACCCCTTGCTCCAAGGTCATTTTCCATCGTGGCAAATTCCCCAACTATTTCTATAGGTCATGGGGTGGGTGGTGGTGATGGGTACTTTACACATCAACTCCTTATTCCAGTGTTGCAATATGCATATGATACAATTTTTTCCATTGATGATGGATGTCTACACTAGTGGACCTTTTGTAAAGCCAAAATTAAATAAGAGAAATCTATTTTGTTAAATTTTACATGTATAATGAGTTCAATTGATTACGACCATGTTTTGAGTACTTTGCATCATAGTTTGTTGCTCACTTATTTGTGGATGCCCCTTGTTGGAGCAAGTTTCAGTAGGCAGACTGGATGTCCTTGTTGGAGTAGAGATGAGATTGTATGCCCAAAGGGACACTTGTTAGTACAAAAGCGAGTGTGCCGTGCTTCTCAAGTTTGTATTGTTTGCTATAATGTGTGTTGCCTATATGTACACAACCTTACGATAGGGGTGCAAACTCTTCTAGAATTGGTGATATTGTGACTCTTTTGGGCTAGCTTTAGATAGGACTCTCATGGGATCCCCTTACAAATTCGACCTCCAATGCGTTGCCTTTGCAAGATGGCGGTCTTGGGATTTTGAGGCTCAAGGAACTGAACAAAGCTATAAGTGATGAGAATCTAATAAGGATGTAACGATATGCTTTGTCACATGTTGAGAGGCATCCATGGGATTACATCCAGTTTATAGGTATAGGAGAGTTCTTTTCATTCGCCCACTGACCTTCTAAAGAGGCGTTCGCTTTATTATCTCATATACAACCTCCTTCTAGAGACCGATGTTGGGTGTTAGAAAAGCTTTTAGATTCTAGAATGAGGACAAGATTGAAAGAGGGCATTATGTGATTTGTTTTCATGAAATTTTGTATTGGAAACCAATCAAAACATGTGTTACTAATGCCTAGTCTAATGATATTTTGACTCCCAATATTAGCTTGACCTTATCTGATTAATGGTTCTTGAATTACTCAAGCATGATGGAGGTGCTAAGCAACGTCGAGTGTCCTTAAGGGAGAGTAATCGTTAGATGTTGTGATGCCCTCGAGATCCGGGTACACGTTTACACGGCACTCGCAGCATTATTTTCATAAATGATCGCATTAGTTCAACTGAAATTGAGGGGAAACTTTTCGCATTTTGCAATGACATTCAAATCAATACAAATAACCATATTTGTTTTTTTTATTTTTTTTAAACTTGCATGTTTTCCTCTTAATTTATGATATGAACAGATGATAAATTTGAGAAATATATATCCCTAATAGGATCCAGGTTTCAAAATCCGAGTACCACACAACTCCCTGATCCCAAACAGCCCATGATTCCAGAAACAACTTACAGGGAAATCAAATGTGGAAACTGCAGTTAACATGGGATCAAAAGTGTGGAGATTATATGCAAGACAATAAAGGAAAGTCTTAAATCGTGCATGCATAGCAGCAAGAAGGAATGAGAGAAGAATTGTACCTTGATCTTCTCTTCAAGCATGCATGCATAAGTTTGAGATTGTAAGGAGCAGCAGCTCCTTAGATTGGCAATGGCAGGAAATTGAAATGGCTACTGGAAACTCCAGAAATTGTAGCAGCCTGAGACATCAAAATGGCAGCAGATTGGCAGAACCGAAGAGAGGAGCATCAACTTTATTGGGGCAGAACTACAGCAGCTGCAAAATGGCTGAAGCTTCCAATAGCAGCAGCTGAAGGAGAGGACAGCAGCTCCTTGTTGCAACTGCTGGTTCCAGCAGAAAGGGGGGCTGGAGATGCCCTCCGTTGGAGAGAACAGAGCAAGAAGAGGGAGGAAATTGGGGGATTTGGGGGGAAAGATTAATGTGAGAGAAAGAAAGGGGGAAAGGTTATTTATAAGGAGTTAGGCTCTAAAGATGCTTGACACTTGGAGAAAGCGAGGGGATTAGGTGGTTGTTGCTTGTACAGTTACAGCATATAAAAATATTTTATTTTTTAAAAAAACATTTTCAGTCTCATTTATTGGAGATAAAGTCGTCCGTACTCGCGCCTCAAGTCTCGGATTTCGATGCTCAATATCTCATTTTGATCGTCATTGTATGAGATGGATCCTTAGAAAGCTGGAAATTGATTGTCGAATAATTTATATTGAAGTCACTTTTCCATGATTTGCAGTTTCATGAGTTTGCGTCAATTTAACAAAAAAATATAAGTACTGAATGTGGTGAGCCAATCTTAACATCTACTCCAATATGACTACTCCCTTTGACCTTCTTTAGGAAGATGTGGTTACTCCACTTCTATCATTAATAGCTTCTGCATATAACCCAGGCCTCTCATTGTGAATGTTGACAGTAGCAGGGAAATATCAATAGAATTACTTCAGATATAAAATTTCCAGATGATAAGTTAAAATTTTATTTTAAATAATGCTGCGAGTGTCGTGTAAACAGGTACCGGATCCCGAGGGCGTTGCAGACGTGGTTCAATAGCGATTTCTCGATGAAGAAGGTTTACGAGACGTTGTCCACGCCTCTTGTTTTTTTTATCCCAATGACCTCACGAGGGACTGCAGACTAGTCTGGGATTATAAGACTTGACGAGAAAAAAAGATCTTCATATGGCTCCTAAGGACGGGTAGCGATGTCATGACTCACGACCCGTGCCTCTAGTCGAGATGAGCATGACGAAATTTTCATCTTATTAGAGGAATTTCTGCCCAAATCTTGTCATAAATCGCCTTTGCTAGATGAGACGTGCGCGACAGGTGTGCTAACCAAGGTGTGCAGGACAAGGATCTCTAGAGGATCGATGTGTCCTACCTTTTATGCCATAGTGAAACATAGGACATGAAACACATCTTCTTCTTTTGTGTGTAGAAATGAGAGTTATGGCGGAATTTTGTGCTTAGTTGGGTGAACTCGTTTGCAGTTGTTTTCGGCATTTCTCTTGGTACGACATATTTCAGAACTCGTAGGGAAAATGCATTTTTGTGGGTGTTATGGTTGGGTAGGAACAATGTGGCCCTCCGTCAAGTGAGATTTTATGCTGAGAATGTGGTTGTGTATGTGATGGTTTTGGTTGATATTGGTTGTATTTTATTGGTTTTTAAATAAAAATTGGAGCATGCACCGTCCTACGACCACTGCCATCTAAGTAACAATTAGTAACCCTCCAAAACTTACTTCTCATTTTTGTTTTCAGCTTCTCTAAGAATGATCTATTGTGTTCCTATGCAAGGTTGCAGAAGTCGGCAGTGGTACTCAATCGGCAGGGTCACTGGCTAAGGACTAATCGACAGTCGGGAGAGTAATCGGATTTAGTCGGGCATTAGTCGATTTTGAATTTTTTAATTATTTTAAATATATAAATCAATTTTTATAACATATACTCTCATTTATATTCATATATTTAGCAGTTTTAATATTTTTAAGAGCTTAAAAATTTTTAAGAGCTTAAAAATTATAGCAAGAGAAGAAAAAACGAAGCAAGTTAAGAACAAAATGTTTGGTACATAGCGCGAGCAAAATGTTTGGTACATATCACAAGTTGAAGTTACAAATAAATTAACACAAAGCTAATCAACAACCACGAAAGATAAATAACCTAAGTTACCTAACCATCATACAAATCAACAAGAAGTATCTAAGTTAACAAACATTTAGGGCGTAATAAACACAATTCTAACCTTATACAAGTTAACCGGCATGCAAATCGGCAAGAATATGTGGGTGTGGGTGTGGGAGCGTGTCAGTGTATGCACGCGTATGTGTGTGCACACTCTAAGCTATATAAATATATATTTAGAATGGTATTTAAGAATATTTCATATATGCATATATATTTGTTATATTTTATTTCTTTTGTATATTTTTTATTTGAATATTTTTTTATGAAATTAAATCATAAAGTTTTAAGTAAAATTATCAAGGATAGTATATTAATTAGTTGATATTTTATATCTAGATGAAAAACTATAATTTAAAGTATAGAAGTATACATAATCTTCTTATAATTTTTATTTAACATTTTTAGTTTTTTTTTATCTTTATATTTTAATTTATTTGTGAATTATACTTATTAGCATGTAACCTTAAGTATCTTATCTTATTGACAAACAACAAGCCCTAAATCTCATCTAATTCTAACTGGGTAATCGGGTTTACGATTTGTGCCTAAACCTATATCCGAAATCCCTATGCAAAAGTCAGCCAACTAGTCGGCCGACTAGGCCGACTAATCTCCCGACTAATCGGGTCAGACCAACTATTGGTCGATTTGGCCTACTCGAGTCGGGTCCCCCCCCCCGACTCGACTAGTCGGCCGACTTTTACAACAGTGTTCCTATGCAGTGGTGAAGAAGTCGAGCATCCTCTTCCATTCTTTCTACTTCAATACGTCCCATTTTCACCTTTTTCTTATCCAATTCCACTTCTTAACTCCTCTTCAAAGAGAGTTCAGGCTATTTTTCTTCCATTTCTCATGTCCTCTACAAAGAGGTTTGAGTTTGTTATTATTCCACTTCTTAAGGTAGCTCATCTTCGATCTCACAATGGGGCAACCCCCATAGCGACTCTCGAGAGTAATTATCTTCATAAGGATGGATATGCACATTATGAGCTACAGAATTTAGGTAGTGGAGCACATATGTAGATCTCCTCTTCCTTCTCACCATCGACATCCTACATTGATAGAAGCATTTAATCTCCCTCGCACCCTCATAAAGACCATCTAAACGGGAGATGAACCCACATGTGGATGCATACTTCTTAATGGTGTTTTCTTCATCCGATTGGATTCAATCTTCACCTAGTCGATGTAGGTGATCTTCAGAGAGTTAACCTTCACCTAATCAATGTATGGAGGTTCAGCATCAACCTGATCGGAAATAGTGTAATCAACAAAGTTATCATTACTTGGTACCAAATTAAACTCCATCTATCCATGAATATCATCACATGTTCCTACATTAAAAGACTCGACCCTCAAGTAAAGCATAGAATTTTCATATTCCTAATAACATTGATTCTATACTTGGAAAGGGATGATGTTCTATATCCCTTATCCCAAGCACCATAGCCTGAAGACACTATTTTCTTCTTTTTTGCTCTTTGATCTTTGGTCCAACTTCTTATCACAAATATAAATGTACGCATGACATTTAAAACTCACAAAATACAATAACATGCTTACTTATCCACAACTCAAGAGGTGTCTTGAAGTAAGAAATGTGTATTACAATCACACCCCCGAATGCCCTATTTACACCAGCTACAAGAGCATGCATCTCACTTTATTAAGAAGCGTCGTATGCGTTCATTCTGTAACTACATTCTATTGTGATGTGTTACTAATAGTTTGGTGTCTTTTAACATCCTCCTTGCAGGTTTATAGAACTCCGATAAATGGATGTCAAAGACATTATCAGTATGTATAAAGTCGATTTTCTTTAATGTCCAATTCTCTACCAAGATCTTCCACGATCTGAAAGTAATGAATGTTGCACTCTTGCATTAATCATGAATACCCAAATCCTAGAGTAAGTACTAATCACCGATAAGAAATACTAGTACCTCCTAAAGGGGGATCATGGGAGGGACTCCAATAGACAGCATGAATGCAAGCAAGCATTTCCTTCATCTTGTGAACGGTTTTACTTAACTAGTTCTCATATCATTTCCAAAAACATAATGCTCATAAAACTATAACTTGGGTAACTAAGGTTTTCGAGAAGATCGTCGGACTTAGGATGCTCATCCTTGCAGTTACAACAGGCCGTTAATGAAGATAAGTAGATGCAACTGGAGCTCATCCTCATCTGTATTTTTTTATTAATTAAAAATACAAAACCGCATAACCCGTTTAATTTCTGTTTAAACTCCCTCATACCGTTTAAACAGTAATCAGTGACCCTATCGACTGAATACCGCATACCGCTTTTTGCAACCTTGATGACAATTCCTTGGCTCCACGCGATGGAATCACCCCCAGACATTCCACCAAAGACTTGTCCAAATACCTTCCCTTTGTTTTAAAGTGTAGCTCGAAGCCTTTTCCACTAGTTCCTTGTGATGGGAACAATATGAATCAAGAAAGCACAAACCTCATAATTGATTTAATCATTAACAATGAGTATAAAATCATTATAAATATCATCTCTTCCTTTAGCCACTAAAGCAATCGTAGCCTTCCCTTTTTTTCATCAGCCTATACTTCTTATAATGCCTAGGATCCTTGAAAAAGGTTATATATGCTTCAAATTATCTTTGATTTGTATCCTGATTTCCCCGTTCTTTTGATTTTTCTCAGAGACGCCACAACTCATGTCATAAACATTACCAATCCCAAAGCATGCATGTCTATGTGGTTTCATAGAAGTCATGCAACGAAGTTCACGAGTATGCAGGCTTAACCAACCTTCTTCTAGGGTAATTTCCTATCTATCGACTATAAACGACTAAGCAGAATTCCTATATGACAATGGAAATGAAGCAATATAATCAAAACTGCACCCTTATCCTACACTTAAGCATCTATTTTTTTAAATGCAGAAGTACTGAATCTCAGCGATCTGTAAGCCTTATTTGAAGACTAAATTCTTGCATATGGAGGTTGAACAAGCATACCTTCAATAGCAACTTGTTGATAATTGACTTCATTAAATACCATCCAATCTTAACCACAAACCCATGGCAATGTTCTTATCCACGACCTCTAATATGATCTCATCCATCAAGCATTGTATGATCATTGAGTGTCATCTCGTCTTGCGCCAACTTGGAGTGTTCAAGTGATCTTTGCTCTCATTGTCCAGCAACATCTAGATGTTATGTTGCCTCAGAAGGGTGTCATCTTGACTTATCAAATAATAAATTTATTCCTCCCAATGAACTTTTCGATCTACATGTGGCGTCATCTAGTTTTTTATTCAAGATACGCTAAAAAGCTTTGATACCAATTTAGTAGGCGCAACGAAAATCAAATGCAAACCAAATAAAAAAGTAAGCAAGCGCAACAATCACACAACACACAAACATGTTTCGCTCCTAACTGAGCTACATCCTCCATAGCAGTGGTAGGTCTTCTAAACTTGTGAAAAAATAGTGGTCCAAAGGATACATCATGAGGCCTAACTCTAGGGGGATTTACATAACAGTTCCATATAACACTTCCATATAGACGAATCCCCCAAAATATAGGTGGATCCGTAAACCTAGATTAAAAAAGGGCACAAATATTTTATATTGTTTCGAGAGTGTTGCCCTCGAGTGGGTACCTTCTCTCCCCTATGGGTGAGCATTGGGTCCAGCCCTTAAGAGCCATGCAAGGCCCAAGCACAAGCTCATTTAACATAGTGGTCTTTGAGGCGAGCCAGTGCCCATAAAATCTATCAAAGTTTGGCACAACCAGGTCCAAAATAAAATGGTCCAGGATTGGGTCGAGCTTGCCCAAACTACTTAAACATTTGACAATAATGGTCAATAATAACCCAAGTTCATTTTTCAATGCATGTACCATCAACATATACTTCTTTTTTCCAATATTAGAAAGGATCAAGCTCTACTATTCTAGCATAATATCTCACTAAGGGTCTTAGGGAAGAGGTATACTTTACTTTTTAATTTGTTATTCTCAGGAATTGGAAGTCCATCCAACAATGTATAATATGTTCATATTGACATGGCACTTTAGATCTAATGGGGAACAATATATCAACAAGATTTTCTACGTAAAAAATAAAAAATATTAATTCACTGTATAATATATATCATTTTTTAACATTTTATATTATAACGGGCTAGTGAGATGGGTCAGGTTTAGGTCCAGGCCCGACCCATTTCAATTTCGGGCTTGGGTCGGGCTAAGTTAACGAGGTTGAGTTTCCCAACACTCATCCCTACTCTCCCCTAGTTCCCCCACTTCCCACATGCTCGCAGCTCACTAACCGAGCAATAAGACTCCCTATTGTGGTGGTGGACTTAGTCAAATAATGATGTGCAAAGGTCAGAAAATCAAGCTCTTTACAACATTGGATTGAACGGATAAGTTCTGATTTAAAGCATCTTTATACTCCAGCTGCACCAAATTATGTTGAGCTCTCCTCTCCTCCATCTCGATCCATCCATGACATCAGTTTCTTCCACACAATCAAGTCTGTTAATCATCTCATGCAGAGAAGCCTCCCTCTGCAGTCTATATAATTTATTGTGTTTCCTGAGCTCTTGCAACTTCTACCTCAACTTGGCAGCATCCCAATACATAGGACACACTTTAAACTACCACACATGCCAAAGATCAAACAAAATATCTTTAAAGCCCTCTTCTAGAAGTTGTGATATTTCAAACTTGAAGCAAAAGGGGCACGGCCCTCCCCTAACTACAAAAGCAACATGTGGTCAGATTGAGTACTCATTGAAGCCCTCATCTCGATTTACCTTATTATGTGTACATCTTTATTTACCGTATAAGCAGTATCATTCTAAAGTTGTCTCAAATATGCAATTGGCTTTCTATAGGGTGATCCATTGTGGAAAGATTTGCGGTGGTCACATTATGCGAGAAAGACACCAACCAAGGGCTTTCTATGAAATGCAAGTATGTAAAGCATATGACATGTTAAGATGGTCTCTATATGGAGATCTCAAATAGCGAGGCTTTCCAAAGAGAATATTAACATGAATGAAAAGATGTGCTACGATGACTTCCTTTCCGTTCTTGTTAAAGGTCGAACATCGGCAATTGAATGAAATCACCTTGGAGGTCGTGACAAGGTGATCTTTAGCCTTGTTGTTCTTCATTCTAACTGCATATATTCAGGTAACGAAAGCTATGGGTGTTTATAATATTATCTTGCGGAAAGGTTTTATAAGAGGGGGTAGATCTAATACGATGTTCCCATTACGATGATAAATTGAGAAAATGATCTTCCAAACATAAGTAGAACTCACAAGCAATAAGGGGGTATGAATGAGACACTTCCATTTATTAAGAAGGGACAAGAGAAAACTCATGTGGTTAAAGTTCTTGACATTTTCAACAGGGGGTTATCAGTCCATCATCGCAAATCAAGTTCCATCTATTTCTTATGGATGAGACTACTGGCTTTTTGATTTACAGCACTACCTACATTGAGTGGGAGCCTCCACCTCTCTTTCCATTGTCTACCTCTGATGAGTACCTCCACTGAAGTTATGGATAGTAGGCCATTTTTAGAGAGAACGGAGAGGTGATTGGAAGATAGGGCATTTAAAGTAATGTTCCAAGAAGATATATAGGTGTTTTAAGAATAAATTGTCACCATTGTTAATATGCTTTTCATTTACTTTTAGTTACTTGTAAGCACCATCAAAAGAATGGTTAGCTTGTGCAATAGATTTTTTTGGCAGCGAGTGGGCAAAAACCTGCACCTCTGACGAAGTTGAATGAGGTGTGCATGCCCATAGATGAGGAGGGATCTGTGTGATGGATCTAAGAAGTGTAGAACAATGCTGTTCTAGCAAAGTGGGTATTGAGACTTCTATCAATATAAGGATGGTTTCCTGTGAGATATTATGGTATCATGTTGTGGTCGTGCTCTAAATCTAGAGGAACATGTCAAACTTCCAGCACGATCGTCTTTGTTCATGCAGGGTTTTGTGAAGCCAGCCTGCCATATTGTAGTATTGCTCAGATAAAGGTTCCTTATAGTACATGACCAGACGGAAATTGAGCAAGTGAATTACAGAATGAAATCCTCAACTGAAGGATCTAGCAATTGATTTTAATGCACAGTTCGCCCGCTATTTGTTTTGGAGCTTCAACCCCATTCTTGGTTCCAATTTTTCAAATGCTAGATATGCGGAGCATTTGCAGTGCTTCTCCGTGATAGAGGTTATAAACAACAAACAGAGTTCGCGATTGCTAGGTATCAGAATTGCAAAATTTTCAATTTTATTGTCTATGGGAGGATAAATTCTCGACATATTGCATCCAAACTGCTCTCTTCTGGATTTCAACTGCATTTGAAAGATCAAAGCACCAAGAAGGTCAAAATTCTTATCCAACTTCTATACATGGGTTGATGCTCACTTCACGGTGTGAAAGGCCTATAGGACTTTTACACACAGATGAGTTTTGACCTGACAAATATTCTCTAATCTACAAATAATGAAGACGAGAGAAATTTACAAAAGGGAAAGAAAAGTCTTTCTATCTGGGATTGCATCATACCAGTACATAAGGATTTGGAGGTGGAAGGTGCTACTATGAGTCAGGTTCTTCGCTTGGCTGCTAAGGAGGGGCAGACTATTAACCAGCGAGCATAGGGCCAGGTTCTTTTCAAACCCAGATTGGACGTGTCAGCAATGCACTGCGGGGATGGAGGGTGTTAAGCATCTATTCTTTAGATGTGGTGTGTTGAGAGGGATGTTTGGGTGGGGATCACATCAACTCAGTGGCAACGGAGCGGAGGACTCGATTGTTTTCTAGAAGTCCATAAATAGCCTAGGTCATGGGGCTAGACCTGTCGATATACTGACCCCTGACTTTTCTACAGCCCCTGCGGCTGGCGTGGAATGGGGTCATCTTCTAGGGAGAGAATGTATGTAGAGAATGTACTTGAGCATGCCAAGAGTCATTGGGCTTCTTGGTTTTTGTAACCTTATGGCTTGATATTGTATGTAGAAGTTTTAGGTGGGAATCTCCTCGACGTCGCCCTTTTTTCCTTTCCAAAAAAATGAATCATCGCCAAGTTTTATAGACATGTTACCCTTTGGTTGATATTTGTTATCCATTTTGCATCACTAAAGAAGATGTGGAGCAATTGTTTATTTAATGCCCCTTCTCAAGGGAGGTAAGAAGTGAGATTTTCTGATGGATCTGACCTCACTAGATGGGATCTGACACGATTTTAAAGAAGACAAGAAAATAATGCTAATGTTTTTTTATGTTTTTACGAGGGCGATGGCATTGCTTACATGAAGAAAGAGAAGCGGAGTATGGCTTTTGCAATGATCTGGGATATTTGATTGCAGAAAAAAGGAATTGATATTTAGATCAACTATATATGAACTTGAAAATGCGACGGGTTGGGAGGGAGATTTGTGGAATCTGGTTGCATCTCTTTGGATAAAATTTATTTGGATGATCACTACCCCCTATTGATCATCCTTTGATTCTTCAGAAGAGAAAAAACATCTTTGATCCTTCCCTCTTTTAAGCTAATTATATTAGTGAAGAGATGAAGACATAAAAACCTCTAAAAGTACACTTATTTGATGTTAAACATTGTGAAATAAATAGTATCGGTTTTTACGACATCCCATTTTCTTCCTTTCCACCAAATTGCTTTCGACCGGAATTAAAAACAACCTTGAATCACTAATGTGGCATTTCTTCTGGTCTACAGTTCTGAGAATAAGCAGGGATTCCCTCTATTAGATTGGGATACTGTGACCATGCCTTTAATTATGGGGTTGGGTATCTTTAGGATGAAAAAGATTAAGTGCTTGCGTCGAAATGGATTCTCCGAATCTGGGGGAAAGATGAAGCTCTACTGTGTTACCTAATAAGATCTATGATTCTATATACAAAGCCGGATCAAATGTCTCCTTGTCTGCGGAGGTCACAAGAACAGTATCAATTTTTCGTTGTGGAATATGATCAGTGCTTCCTAAGAAAACTCATTTTCTGAGGGCTCATTGTAGGAAATGGTCTGTCCTTTCATTTCTGCACAGCAACTGGATTAGTGAGATGACGCTATGTGACATGTTCCCTAGGCCTTTTGCCCTCTCAAATAGTCAAGCTGCTACCCTGGCAGATAGCTCATCAGAAGAGACCTGGTGTCCAATGTTCGCATCACATTTCTCTAACGAGTCTATCATAATTCATGAAGATGGTGGAAGAATTGTGGGGTTTTGATTGCTCTACTTATGGTCGAGATAATTAGGAGTGAGCTGGTGGGACCTTTAAAGTAAGCAAAGCTTACGGCACTTTAGCAATGATGAGTGTGGATCTAACATTAAACACTTGCCACGTTTTACACGTGATTTAAAGTCTCCTTTGCCACTGCAGGTACTAGTGTTCCTCTGGTTCCTGCAAAGCCACCGTATCCTCACAAAATATTATACAGCACAGTTGCTTGGAAATGGGGACATCTCGTAGCCAAAATGATTGGTGCTACCCAAGGACGAGCTACATCTATTGTCCAAATGCACTGCATCTAAAGACTTTTGGCTGCTCTAATTTTTTATTGGCTGGAGGCATCACCAACAACAAGCTTTTGGGGATATTTGGTAACGAGTTGTAGTCAAGACATGATGGCTTTCACCCCTTGACAGTACTATGGGCATTGTGGCTTTCAGGGAATGGGGTCCTGTTCCAAGATGATTGCTTCTACATTGAGAACATTGCTGAACACTCTCGGACAGTGTTTACCATGTGGGCTATTTATATTGTATTCGGGACCCGAAAGATCTGTCTATCTTATGCCCTGGCCTTCTTCCTTTGCAGTGCTTCATCGTTGTTATGGTGTGTCAATGGTGTGCATGCACAACAGATATGCCTCTACACTCCTTTTAATGTTTTATTCGGCCATTTCTATAGGTACCTTCCACCGTTGTTTCGTTTGGACTTATGTAAAGTTGTAGAAAGGTAGCTGGGAGACGCTACAAGGGTTTGGCAAATATAGCATTGCCTTGGCAATCTAATAAGGAAGTACACAAACCATACAGATGTGTGCACACATGGATAAGTTTCCCTTGTACAGTTGCTTTTTTGGCTTGTGCTTGTTTTTTTTTTATGTTTTCCAAGTGTCTGTTGCTGCCAGTCAGATGGTCTGTTCCATGGTTTTAGTTTAAATAAAATTATTTCGAGTGTGCCTTAGGACCGCACTATTTTTCATTAACAAAAAACAGGGTTTTAAATATCATGATATATCACGACATATCGCCGATATATCGATATCGAGAGGTTAGAGGTTTCGATATTGCATAATATACCCGTTTTACGGGATACTGATCAATACCGATCGAGATATCAACAATATACCGATGAAATGTCTCATATCGGTCGAAATTGGTAGTGGTCGATATCGACCAATACCACCGATATTAGACCTATTTTGCTCGATATCACTTCTTTTCCTTTTAATGTTCAATTCATTTGAGATTTTGCTTATGTAAGTATTCTTAGAATTAAAAAATAAATGATGATAGGTATGATGATGTTGTTGTTGTTCTTGATATGTATGATGCGACACGAGATGCATAGGTTTTAGAAATGGAGATGAACACAACTCTAGATTTGATCAAGGAATGTCTGCTTACATATATGTTACAATATTCAATAGCTTGTTCGTTTGATATCCGATATAGCTTGACATTTATATAAAATATGTTATTAGATGTAAAGTAAATCTGCTAAATACAACTCCTTGATGTCCATAAGTTGTTATTGTTTGAATTTCATCGTTCCATTCTAATATCTCTCGACAACAATCAACATTGACTGCAGCGATATGCTTGATATAATGGGTATTGGTGAGCTAAATATACCTCATTCTTGCATATAAATGCATATTTGTATGTTATTTATTGTTTTAAGAACTAGGATGACCTTAATTAGCGAAAAAATAACTTTTTGAACCATTTTCAAGATTTCCACCAATATCATTGATATATCTCTGCTATATCCTTTTCTGGGTAGACCGATACGTATCGATATGGATATTTCGAACCTTGACAAAAAAAGTTTCATTTGCAACAACTGATTATAATACTATCGCATAGACATATTAGTTGCCCCCAATCCGAATAACAAAATTAGGATTTTAAAATCGAATAGGCATTATAAAGACTAAAATATTTTGTACATAAAGTTTCATGTTTCCAATGGGTATTCCATCCAATCTGATATGGAGGCGCACATATCTTACGGATGTGTGCACATATAAATAAGTTCCCCCTCCTACAGTTGGTTTTTTTGTTTGTGCTTGTTTTTAGGTTATGTTTTTCAAGTGCCTGTTGTTGCCACTCCGTAGTCCGGTGTCTTGGTTTTGGCTAAATTAAATTACTTTGGGCGTACCCTACCGTGGGACCACATCCTTTCTTCTTCAACAACAATAAGTTTCATTTGCAACAACTAGAAAAATATACTCTCCCGTATTAATTTGGTAACATACTAGCTACCCATCCATATAAAGAAATTAGGACTAAAAAATCAAATAGGCATTATTAACTCTCTAAAATATTCTCGACCAATCCACTTGCCCCTCATTCTTCATGAACCAGAAAGATCCTTTTCGAGTTTGAATTTGTTCACTTGGAATATGGTTCTACTTATCTATTTATTTATTCTTCTTCCCCTAACCCTATCTCATAGGTATAGCATTTGAATCGCTATTCGAGCATGTTTTCGACATATCTATCGTTATTTTTTTTGGGAGGGGGGTATGATATTAACTTCTTGGGGCTTATATTGAATCGATAAATAGGTTTGATTGTACATATTTTTTATTAATATATAAGGCATCCTCCAGATAATTCCAATGGAAGCAACTTGATGCTTGACTCATGTCTATATGACAATCGGGGATCGATAGAAATACTTCAACACTCCACATTTGACATATATTCCATATATCACACTAAATAGATATCATATTCATAGAACACGATTCACTTTCAAGATGCCTTGATGGTGAAATGGTAGACAAGTGAGACTCAAAATCTCGTGCTAAAGAGCATGGAGGTTCGAGTCCTCTCCAAGGCATAATATAGAGAATGCTCATATGTAAAGTTTCGTGTTTCACACAGAATGCATGAAAGAGGCTTTTGATGATCATACCTCAAACTAGAAGATCATGGAATTTCCCATTGGCATGCTCCCATGAATGACCATATATGCTTCTTACTAGCTCCAATCCAACTTATTTTCAGAATGGGGAACACTCATGTATGGTTGTTAGCATGTTGATGCAGGGGAGTTTTCAAATAAAGGGCATCTTTAAAACCAGCATACATGGAAAGATCAAGCACCTTTTCAGCTATTTGACCATCCTTCCGGATCCTTGCAATCAGGCTCTCTAAGGATGGGAAATTGGCCTGCCACGTTATTGTTATAATAATCACAATGTTTAGGATCAACTTCAAATGTGCATGTGGGCATCGTAACAAAAACACATCAAAATGAAAAATCCCAGCACCTCTGGTCTTATATAACCCACAATAGCAAGGCGTAGCTCTTCGCCATAAAAATCTCCATCAAAATCGTGGAGTAGCCAGGGCTCCTTCACCAAAAGAAAATTCAAACATGAGCTCAGGGATCATCACTGACAACAGACCAAGGCAAAATGACTCACTATAGTTTTTTCAGCATTGTCAAAATACGGATTCCAACCAATGCTCATGACCATCTTGTAGATGCCCCTGTCTGACAGACCAGCCCAGCCAAAGTACACTCCTGATGCCTGCTCAGAGAGTATCGCGGAGAACTTTTCTGCAGGAAGGTTAGCTGTAAAAAGAAAAACATATATTTCGTTTTAAAACAGAATGTGACATTAACGAAGACTCAGAAGCACCAAAAGTATAAGAGAAGTTTCATAAAAGGTAATGGGAAATGTACATGATCAAACAAAAAATCATTTGCAAATCAATGCAGTAAGCTCCCCAAAAAAAGAAATAATGGTGGAATTTAACATAGTAACCCTATAGCACTATGCTGATCTCAAAAACTCTAAACTTCTGTCATGATAGAATAATTTTCAAAATTACTTTAATTAATATGACATACGTGTATGTCTTCCAATCTGTCAAACAAAATATTGTATACTATGATTGTCTTAGATCAGGCTCATAAGATAAAACCCCTAATAAACTAACCCGTACTTTTTTACTCGCGGCATGCAGAACAATGTGTTTCAGCCCACAAACCTGTAGGTATGCCAAGCATTTTTGACCCTCGACCGAATCCCTTGACAACAGGACCTCCAATAAACCATGGTTCAACAGGCAAGGTTTCTTCTATCCCTGCAGCAATTATAACATGATTTAGATCCCTTCTTGCAAGAAATGAGGACTGTAAAGACCTTGAAAACATACAATCTTCAAATCGAGGCAAGCCCCATTTTTCTGGCTGCAGATCTAACAAGGAATTGATCACCTCATCTGCTGAAGCAAAAACTGCTGTTTGTTTCGGAATGGATGGCACAGCGACTACTTCCATTCCAGCAGCTTTACCACCCATTAAACCTGGACTGCAATAACACTTACAGCAATTACATAACATCTGAAGTTTGTGGATGCAATGAAGGGGTGAATAGAGATATATTTTGATAAAATTCAAAACTTGGGAAGAGAACACGATCAATCGGACAAAGGACATGCCATTTTTGTACTATTTTGAAGTCATCTCCTACCTCAACTCCTCTATCGACCCTGATTGAGCTTTTCACTAAGTGAAGCATATTTTGGTGAGATAAACCCTTTACAAGACCCTTATGGGTCGTTCGGTAGAGGAATAAGGGAAAGGGATAAGGAGACATAAGACATTGTTTTTGTTCAGCTGGATGGAGAGGATAAGGATGAATAACGAGGGATAAGTGGTAGTTATTTGCTATTCTCTCTTCCGTAAGAGGGAGAGGATAATGAGGGATAAGGGGGTTAGATATGATTGTTAGATAAGTGGCAGTTATTTTTATTTTTTTGAGAGGAGAGGTCTATGATGGAGGAATAATGAGGGAATCTTATTCCTCATTTTGACCCAGAACCAAAAAGTTGACCATCCATGGATGGAGAGGAATAAGGAGGAATATCCCTCCTTATTCCTCAAACAAACAGCCCCTAAGTGTTAAATATCCTCACACAAGCAATTTCACCACCCGGGTGAGGCCTCTATGTGGTGGTTGTTCTTGAAGAGTTTGCTTCGGACAATGCGGGTTTTGACAAAATCAATAGGGCGCTTCTTTTTCTCCTTCCAAAGGAGGCATCAGAGAGAGTTGAAGATCTTCATCCGACTGCGCTGTCAAACGTAATTTATCTTATTGTGGCGAAAGGACGGGCCAATAAACAAGGCATGGTACTAGATACTATTGTCTCTCCGGCTCAATCCGCCTTTGTCCCCAGAAGGCAGATTGGTGACAGTTTGCCTATGGCGATCGAGATCCTAGCAGAATGGAAAAGGAGTCGTTCCTGTGGGCTCCTATGGAAAGTCAACTTTTCCAAAGCATACGATACAATAGACTGGTGGTTCTTATGGTCTGCACTTGCGAAACGTGACATTCCAGACATCTAGATCTCCCGGATAAGAGACGTATCACCACGGCATCGTACTCTATGTTGGTCAATGGGCGACCGAAGGGTGGCTGCTTTTAGTTGCAACGTAGTGTTCGGCAAAGTTGCCCACTTGCCCATCTTCTATTCATACTTGTCGCAAATGTGTTGGCTCGTATTGTGTGTTGTGTTGTTCAGCAGGGCGCCACCGCAAGGTACATGTGTGGGGATATCTCTATTCCATTGCCACATCAAGTAGATGAGACCATCCTCGTTATTGAAGGGTAAGAAGGGAAGCGGCTGGCATGGCCACTGTGTTGGAGATTTTTGACAAACTATATGAACTTAGACCTAATAGACAAAAATCCACAGTTATTCCGTTTAATATTTCCGAGGCAGATGCACTAGAACGCAGTTTGGAGTTGAAAACGAAACGTGGGTCTCTCCCTATCCAATACTTGGGACTTCCGTTGAATTGTGGGAGACTGTGTATGTCGGACCGGTTGCTTGTTATTAGAAAGAAAGTTATCATGTCAGAGTGCATCTATGTTCTCGTGTGGTGGGCGCTTGGTACTTGTGAAGGCCGTATTGCGGTAGGGATTCACTACAGAATCGAGAAAATCATGAGAAAATTCTTCTGGGGAAAGTCATGACAAGATACGCCTGGCATCCACCTGGTGGACTGGGAGACGTTCACCCTACCCGCGAAAGATGAGGGTCTTGGAGTCTCGCGTCTAGAGGTTATGAACAAGGCCTTGCTCTTGAAGTGGATTGCTCGAATCCGAGGAAATGGGGAAGATCTTTGTTACAAACTCTTTCATAATCTATGGCATCTAAGCCCAACTTAGTAACGGTCATCGCTCGTCATTTAACACGTATTTTGGAGGGCATTTGTTCCAAACTGCCACATGTGTGTGTCCATTTCAAGTCGATTTTGAGTGACGGATGCTCCTTCGCATTTTGGAAGGAAGATTGGACAGGAGAAGGAACACAGACCTCCCAGTTTCCACGTTTGTTTATGTTGTCCCATGCACGGTTTGGATGCCAAGCTTTAATCGGGTTTTTTATGCAGCGAGTGATTGATTATGTTGATCTTCAAGCAGCAATTAGTTTTTAGCATGGTCCCACGTGGGGTAGGGTCATGGATATGGAGCGACGTTGATTTCTCTATGAAGAAGGCCTACAGGAGCATTGACAGACCTCCAGAACCAGGACCTGAGTGTAACATCCGGATCCGAATAATTCGAACCCGATCCCATTAAGAGTTTGCATATCATTTAATATTCAATTAATATTGAATAAACTCAAGTCGATCTGTAAAGTGTAAATCAAATTTTGTTTAGTAGCAATCGACCAAAAGTCGATCGCATCGTAACGCGTGCATCAAAAAAAGTTGTTACGCGAAATCCGAAACGCAAAGCAAAACCGAGACTACCATGACATCCGATTCGACAAAACAAGATCAACAAAATCGACCATTCGTCGATCAGAGGTCGTTTGATAATTTAAAATCACAAAATTCAGTCACAAAATAAAATCGTATCTCGGAAATTTCAGGAATTCAACTTCGATCCAAAGTATGTGAATATTATACTCATTTTGATCGCCATTCAGATATGGTCAAAACGAGCTATTGTACATCAAAATCTGAGACTCGAGGTGTGAATGCGGACGACTTCGGTATTCTAAACAAGAGAGAGAATATAAAATAATTTAAATTTTCTGCCATAACACAGCAGACAGTTGACATTTGCCCTCGTTCTTCCTTTCCGCTTGGCCCAATTTTCTTCTCCACATGTCAAAGAACAAAGCTCTTCTTCCCTTATATAAACACCAACCCCCTTTCTTTATTTTACTCTCTTTTCTCTTCTAATCCACAACCGAAAGAGCTCTTGGAGCCCCCTGCTACAGGCTATGAGCTGTTGTCCAACAGCAATTTTCCCTTGAAGACGTTGCTGCTCACAGCATCTTGAAAGCTTGATTGATGCAGCAGTTGGAACAGCTAAGTTCCTGAGATGCTGGAGATGCTTCTGTTCAAGCCAAGCTACTGGAGCCCTTGTTACTGCTACCATTATCAAGTACCTGTTGCTGCTCTTGGAGAAGTTGTTGCATGCCTTGTTGCATGCAAGATCAAACCCAAAAGATGTACAACTACACCCTCTCTTGCTGCCATCCATGAGATTTATCCTCATTCTCTTTTCCCCTTCCAATTCCTTAGGGTTTTGGTGACATATTTACAATTTCCATGACTTATAGAGCCTACGTATGCCTCCAAGATTCATTGAACATTTGTTAACGAAATGCTGCAGATTTGATTGAAATAAAATGTTTAGAGAAGGTTTGGGTTTTTTTGGGTTGCTCTAAAGGTGGTTGTTGATCAAGATATACATGATCAGGTGGGCTTTGGCGTCAGAGGCATCATACCTCTCTTTTTTTACAATTTTGGATTGTAGAATATGAATCCTCTTTCTTTGGATGAAATTTTGCATAGGGTGTCTAGCTTAGTGCTTTGCCAAGGATGGACTGCCTACTTTGATAATTTACAGAGAAGCTTTAAACTAAGATGCTCATCTTTGGATGTTGTAGTATATAGAAAGGACTAGGATTTCAAGACCTTTACGTATTCCTTGGGTTCTGATGTGTAAGGTGTTCAGTATTAGATCTTATCAAGAGAATGCAATCGATTGCTCTGTTTTGCTGTGGTCTAAAAAAAAGAATTGAGATTGAAAATTGTGTTGTGGTCCAAAAAAAGGGACTGAGATTGATATTTTTTTAAGTGTAAATCGAGTGATCCCCCATTGTGGGGGTCACCTCCTAAAAAAATCCATTAAATAAGTTTTTAGGTTACATTACCGTGAGCTCCAAAGACTATGAAGCGCGTTACAATGGGGCACTACATTCTCAAGATAAAACCTCTGGTTGTTGAAAATCAGATCATTTCTCCCTGCCCAAATGGCCCAAAGAACAACGAACGGCCTTGAACAGTCATCCGTTGAGTTGGTGCCGACCATTCGTACAAATCTCCAGAATTCTGCCGCATCTTCGCTCGCGACCCAATGAGCACCTACTTCCCTCCATACCCGCACTGACTCCGAGCACTTGAAGAACAAGTGCTCCGAGTCCTCCTCCATCCTGACGCACCTGTTGCACATTGTGTCGTCCAGACCCAATAACCTTCCCCTCCTTGCTTTATCCCACAAGCGACCTCTTCTCATATACCAAAGGAAAATTTTGACCATGCATGGTATCTGCGATGCCCAAATGATTTTCATGTCTTGGCATAGCTTTGTAACTCGCTCATCTGCCCTTCTTCTCAACTCCTTGTACGCATTTTTCACAGAGAATTTTAAGCTCTCCCAACAAAAGTGATCGATGTCTCGCGAGGTCTCCTGGTATTGGTGGCTCAGCTTGTAACCTGAAGTACTCTTCCAACCGTTGATCCAATAGGTCCGTAAGGAATTGCGGCAACCACGACCTAACATCAACCAACTGCGAAAGCGTAGCCTCCTTCGATGCAGCCAAAGAAAAAAGTCGCGAGAATCGGCCCTCCGGCACACCATCCCCAGTCCAATCATCATGCCAGAATCTAAATAGGTAACCATCTCCCACTTTAGGCCGAAGCCTATGTGAAAACAACGGCAGGACCTGACGGATCCCAGCCCAAAGCAGCGACTAAAACCAGCATCTTCTAGCCACCAGCTCTCCTTTAACCCCATAAATCGTCCTTACAAGTCTATCAACCAGCGAGGTAGAGGGTCCCCATATGTGGGTCACCCATTTGGCGATGAGTGCCTTATTCATACATTCCACATCACGAACTCCGAGACCGCCCTTGTTACGTCCCTTCGTAAGCTCATCCCACTTTACCAAGTGCATCCCTAACCCATGTTGTTTCCCATCTAACCAGAAGAATCTCCTCATCAAAGTTTCTACCTTCTTTCTAACCCCCATCGGCATCAGCCTAGTGGAGTAGAAGAAGATCGGTATAGCCGAGAGCATGTGCTTTAACAAAACCAACTTTACTCCTCTGGATAAAGTGACTGCCTTCCATCGTGCCAATCTTTGTTCTATTTTCTGTATCAACACATCCCAATCCGTCTTCCTCAGCTTCCCAGCCACCAACGGCAACCCAAAGTATGTAATAGGAAGGTCCCCCAGGGGGCATTCGGTCAGATCCGCAATGATTGCTCGTTCTGCCTCATTCATCCCGAAAGTAATAACCGTTGACTTTCGCTTGTTGATCTCCAGGCCCGAGAGATCACCAAAAATCTTGACTAGCTATACCGCATTTGCATTCTGAGCCTCTGTCCCCCCCCCCAGGAAGAGAATCGTATTGTCAGCATACTGTAAAAGAGTAACCGAGACATCCTCCTTATTGAACCCCTTGCACCAACCGCAGTCCAGCGCCTGCCTGAAAAGTACCTGTTGGGAAACATGACTTCGATAATCATTCAGAAAACCCTAGGCTCTCTTATATAGGGAGAGACCTTAAGGGTAAATTACAGAGAGGTCTATATAAGATAAGAAATAACGACAAGCTACATAAAGAGATAATAAAACTACGAAATATCTCTACACTCCCCCTCAAGGTGGAGCATAGATATCGATCATGCTCAGCTTGGATGAACATCTCTGAAACGTCCTCTGAGCAGTGGCTTGGTGAATACATCTGCAGTCTGATCTCCTGAGCTCACATGTACAGTAGATATCAATCCTCTCTGGATCAAGTCCCTAGTATAATGGCAGTCAACTTCAATATGTTTGGTCCTTTCATGGAAAGCTGGATTGTTGGCAATGAACAATGCTGCCTGATTGTCACACTGAAGCTCCATAGGTAGGGGCACGGCTACATGTAGATCTTCTAGTACTGAACGAACCCACATCATTTCCGTGCTGGCTTGAGCCATGGCCCTATATTCGGATTCGGCAATGGACCTTGCCACAACAGTTTGTTTCTTGCTTTTCCAAGAAATCAAAGAGCCTCCAACAAACACTGCAAACCCTGAGGTTGATTTCCGGTCCTTAGGACATCCTGCATAATCTGCATCTGCACACGCTGAGACGGATAAATCTGTGTCCTTTCTGAATAGCAGCCCTGACCCTGGAGAAGACTTCAGATACCTCAGTATCATGTGTATAGCATCCATGTGAACCTGTCTTGGTTGCTCCATAAACTGACTCACCCTGCTAACTGCAAATGCAATGTCTGGACGAGTAATGGTAATGTAGAGGAGTTTTCCCACCATTTCTCTATATCTCCTCTTATCTACTTCATCCGTATCACCATCATACAGCTTCATGCTAGGGTCCATGGGAATACTTGATGGTTTGCACCCATCCATGCCAGTCTCAGTCAGGAAGTCTGTAATATACTTCCGTTGTGTCATCACCAAGCCTTGTGCATTCCTTGCAAATACCAACCCCAGAAAATATCTTAGGGTTCCAAGATCCTTTGTGACGAACTGACGGCCTAGGAATGCATTCGCTCTCTCTATGCCCTGAACATCGTCTCCTGTAATAAGAATATCATCCACATAGATCATAATGACAACCGTACATGCCGATGACTTCTAAACAAACAATGAGTGATCGGCATTTGACCTCTTGAATCCCTATTGCTCAATCAGGTTGGACAACTTCTGGAACCATGCTCTCGGACTCTGTTTGAAGCCATATATCGCCTTGTGAAGTCTACAGACCATCTGCTTCTCCCCCTCAGCAGTAAACCCAGGTGGCTGCTGCATGTAGACTTCCTCCTGCAAGTCTCCGTACAGAAAGGCATTCTTGACATCTAGTTGAGATATACTCCAATCACGTACCACAGCAACAGATAAGAGAATACGAAGGGTGGAGTGTCTCGCCATTGGAGAGAATGTATCCATGTAATCCACCCTGTAGGTTTGTATAAACCCACGGGCAACCAAGTGTGCTTTGTACCTATCCAAAGTGCCATCTGCATGGTATTTGACTATGAAGACCCATTTACAGCTCACAACGGATGCATCAGAAGGTGCAGGGACCAAAGACCATGTGCCACGAGACTGTAAGGCCCTCATTTCTTCTTCCATTGCTAATCTCCAGCATTCATTCTGCAAAGCTTCCTGGTATGTCCGTGGTATATCCACGGAAGACAAGGCTGTGGCAAATCTTTGAAAATCACCAGTGAGATGGTGAAAAGAAACCTGTGAAGCAAATGGATAAGAGGCACATTGCATCCTCTTCTTCCGAAAAGCAATCGGAACATCAAGATCATCATCTGTTGTACTGGATGGGCTAGTGTCTGCCTGTACTGAAGGATCCTGCACATGTACTAAACCTGACCCGTCAGTTTTAATGCCATCTGAACATACCTGAGGCGTGATGATCGATTGCTGTGTAGTCAGAGCAGGACCTGACCGGCGTGTATAGAATTTAGGTAACGGTGATATGATAGGTCGTGGAATGGGTGGAGGTGGAGGTGGTGGAGGTGGTGCTGGCGTGGAGACGGGCACAGAGGACGACTCAAGTGTACTCAATGAAGGTGGTGGAGGAACATAGATATCATCAGTGGTAGTAGATGGTACCATTCTGTCACCTTGTTGGACAGGGGGAGGTCTTCCTATCTTCCACTATGCAACTACATAACGTCCTGCATGCTCCTCAGTTCTAGATGAATTTGTTATCTATTAGTCAGATTACGAAGGATTTGAATTGTCGTGCTATATTTGACCCGTCTTCTCTCATTTTTCAGGACATACTCACGGGCAAGGTGATTGGTTGTGGCTCTGAGCTGAATGGTTTATATCGACTGGTTCGGGATTTCTATGCTGGCGTCTCCTCTCACCCTGCTAATATGAATCCCGAACCAGTCGATATAAACAATTCTGCTCAGAGCCACAGCCAATCACCTTGCCCGTGAGTATGTCCTGAAAAATGAGAGAAGACGGGTCAAATATAGCACGACAATTCAAATCCTTCGTAATCTGACTAATAGATAGCAAATTCATCGAGAACTGAGGAGCATGTAGGACGTTATGTAGTTGCATAGTGGAAGATAGGAAGACCTCCCCCTGTCCAACAAGGGGCGAATGGGTACCATCTGCTATCTGCACTGAACGGCCGGGAGGAATGTCCCTGTAGGCCTGTAATCTACCTTTATCACGGCAGAGATGATATGTGGCTCCGGAATCGATAACCCAATCAGATATATCATGAGTTGATGTGAATGTAATAGATCTACCTGAGGTACTCGCAGCAGCGGATGAACTGGCAGAGGCAGTGGCAGCAATATCTGAAGAACCACCAGACGAATCACCGGACGCATGTGGCATAATATCTCGGAGACGGGCCACAAGTTCGTCAAATCGATTATCTGCAGTAGACGCTAATGGAGACTGAGAGTGCTCTGCAACACGTGCCGATGCTGGAAATCCATGCTTAGAATAGCATGTGTCCTCTGAGTGTCCTGTGCGATGACAATAGGAGCATGTCTGACTGAACCGACCACCCCTTCCCTGGGGTCCACGTCCACGACCACGACCAAAAGGCGGTCCACCTCTCCCACGCGAGACTGCCATCGCTGATGGGGTGGAGTAGAAGAGCTGGAGGAAACTGGAATACGACTGAGCCTTCTGTAAACATCCTCCACTGGAGGAATAACTGCATCCGCTAGGATCTGGGACCGGGCGACATCGTACTCAGGATCAAGAGCCGCAAGAAGAACACCCACCATGGTGGCATTCCGAAACGTCTTCTGTTGTTCAGGAGTAGCAGTGAGAGGAATGGTACTGTATAACTTCTCAAACATCCCTCTTAGGGATGTGTACAGGGAATGGAGAGGTCTGCCGCTCTGCTTCATTGTGAAAATGTCATGCTGAAGCTGCAACATCTTGGTCTCATTTCGCACTTGCGAATAAGTAGCGGCAAGAATGTCCCACATTGCCTTGGCAGTAGGCTGATGGAGGACGTCGTTAGCAATCTCTATCATCAATGTACCGGACAACCAGACCTTTGCATAGGCGTCGTCGGCCTCCCATGAGGCAAGGATCCCTGTCTTCTCTGCAGGCTCATCCTCGGTAAGAATGTGTTTCTTACCATTAGACTTCATAAGGCTCATGAACTGCATCGCCCAGAGCTCATAGTTAGACCCGTCCATCTTCACTATTGGCGCAGGACCTTTGAATGCGCCTGTGGAGGTCATATCAGCTTTGGATTCTGACATGCTGCTGCTTGGAGAAGAACAAGGATATATAGACACTGTGATAAATGTCTACACCAACTGCATCGGATTTGAGTGCGTATGTAGACGTTACGCACTCAAACCCATATATCGATCGAAGAGAGAACTAGGGCACGCCTTAAAGAAGGCTTACAGCCCTTGAACCGGCCTGTTGGGTGCCGCCTGGGGTCGCGTATATGTCTGCGTGACTGGCTGGGATTGACGGCGGCTAGCGGTGACTGGCGGCGGCTGTAGGCGGCTGGCTGGATGCCTACAGCAGCGGTATAGGGCTGCAGGCGATACCTGGGATGACCGGGAGGCCGCTGGCGGCGGGCTGGATGCCGCTGGTGATGACTGGCGGCGCTAGCAGTGGCCGCTGGATGCCGCTGGCAGCGGCCTGGATGCCGTTGGCGGCGCTGGCGGAGGTCTGGATGCCGCTGGGAGCACTTGCGGAGGGCTGGCCCTAGGCGCGGGGGCGCTAGGCGATGGAGAGAGAGAGAGGCGGCGGCGGAGAACGCGCCGAGGAGAGGAGAGAGAGAGGCGGCGGCGGTGGGTGGAGAGCCCTAGGGCGGCTCTGATACCATGTTGGGAAACGTGACTTCGATAATCATTCAGAAAGCCCTAGGCTCTCTTATATAGGGAGAGACCTTAAGGGTAAATTACAGGGAGGTCTATATAAGATAAAGAAATAACGACAAGCTACATAAAGAGATAACAAAACTACGAAATATCTCTACAGTACCCCTAAAGCATATGCTACCATAACAAACAGCATAGGTGCCAATGGACACCCCTGTCTCACTCCCCGTTGCGGCTAGAAAAAGCCCCTTTCGGGTTTACCATTCACCAGGATAGAGTAAGAAGATATGGTGACACATCTCTTCATCCAGCTCATCCAGGCCTCCGAGAAACCTCTCCTTCGTAGAGACACCCATAGGAATCTCCAGTCAACACTGTCATAAGCCTTTGTGTAATCTATCTTCCATAAGGCCCTTTTCGTCTTTGATCGCTTCCAATCTAGGCATATTTCCAAGGCCATTACTAGACCATCCACAATCTGCGGAATGAACGCAGATTGGCCTTGGAGCACCAACGAGTCCAGAATCCCTTTAAGCATGTTCGCCAACAACTTAACCACTATGAGATAGATCGCATTGGAGAGCGTGATAGGCCTAAAATCCTCCACCCTTATGGGAGTATCTCTCTTCAGTAGTAGGAACAACAAAGCTCTATTGATCTTCTCGAATCCAACGTTGCCTTCTCTGAACTCATTCAGCACCTCCAAAATCTCCTCCTTCGACAGATCCCAGAACTCACAGTAGAAAAAAACCGGGAATCCATCTGGGCTCGAGGCATCGTCTGCATTCAGGTCCCAACCCGCTCTCCTCACTTCTTCCACCGAGAAAGGTACAAGTAGGTTCTCCGCATGCGCTGCGAACAAGGTTTCCGCTCCTCTCCCCAGCCAACCCCAGCCACCTCCTCTTTTCCTCTGTGTCGCCTGTATGAAGTGCCCCCGTAATGCACCACCAAGCACCACCTCCCCCGACATACGAACCCATCATACCTCAAGCTCGTGTATATAGTTCCTTCTCCGCCGACCCAAAGCCGTGGATGGAAGAATCTCGTGTTGGCATCCCCTTCTTTTAGCCACTTCTGCCTGGATCTTTGTCGCCACTCTACCTCTTATTTTTTGTCTTCTAGCAGCATCTCCTCCAGCAGGCTCTGCCTCTCCGTGAACTCCTCCTTCTCCAGTTCTCTGTCATCATCTAATCCATCCAACCTGGTAACCTATGCTTGAACCTCCACCCTTCTGGCCCTACGTCTTGCCTTCATCTCCCTCCCGAAAGCCGTGAGGAACGCCTTCAAGGACATGAGTTTCGCCGCCAGTCTTGCTACCGTGGAGCCCTCCAGCGCGTAGCTTCTCCACTCCGCCTCCACTGCATCTCTGAAGCCCTCTTCAAATAACCAACATCGCTCAAAACGGAAGAAGAATCGTCTGCTCCCCTCCTCACAGAATCGGTGTGTGGTCCGAGTGTGACCTCGGGAGTGCCCACGCCCTCGAAAGGGGAAACCTCTCTGCTCCTTCATGTGAAAGAAGGAATCTGTCCAGCCTAGAACGTGCTCTAATGTTGTGCCATGTGTATGTGCATCCAGCAGCATCGACTATTGATAGCCCCAGGCCGTGCATCACCCTCCGGAACTCCTCCGAACCCGGGTCACCACCACCAATCCCCCTTGGCCGATCATCGGGGAGCAACATAAAGTTCAGCCCCCCCCCTCCCCCAATGATCCAAAACTCCATCTCCCTTGTAGTACCCAGTTGTTCAAGTTCTGCTGCCAAAGTACCCCTTTCACTGCCAGTTGGACCATATACATTCGTAACGAGCAAATTGAGACCATCCGTCCGCCGCCTCAGCATAATCGATAAGCTGAACAATGACTTTGACTCTTCCAGAAGATCAAAAACCTCCTTATTCCATCCAGTCATCAGCCCTCCCAAAGCACCCTGTGCCTCCAGTTCTGTCAATTCAAAGCGACTGCCTCCATCCATAACCCTTCTTGCATCGCCCACGCCTCAAGAAAGTTTGGTCTCTTGAAGGAGGAAGATATCTGACTTTGCCTCTGCGATAAGATTTCTCACTCCCAACCACTTTTCGGGCCGACCTAATCCTCTGACGTTCCAAGAAAGAATCTTCATTGACATAGGACAGGTGTCGACTTCTTAGGCTGTATAAGCCCCAGGCGCTCAACTACCTCCCTATCTAAGTTGTGAAACCGGTTCGAGAAGATTTGTAAGGTTGTTGACGTCCCTGGTACGTTCTCCTCCCGTTCTACCGATGCGAGCATTGTCGCTCGCCTCTGCTTTCTTCTCCCCTTGCGGCAAACCCCTCTCGCATAACATGTCTCAAACCTTTTTGTGATAATTGCTACCAAGATTATGTGAACATGATCTGTAGTGCTCAAAGATTTAGAGAATGGGATTGAAATGTTGCAGTGACATAAATTGTGAATATTAGTTGCGGATGAAAAGTATCACAATTCAGATGATAATGGACAAGATGATGTGGAATTGTAGTACAGTTTCAAGGCTCGATGGATAGCCTCCAATTAGGCCTTATTTGGATGAGGGTATCCTCATCTAAACAGGATCTGAAGGTCTAATACAAGTATTAATATTGTCATTTGTCATGAATAATCTCCTTTCATTTCCGTGATAGCAAAAAGTTTCAGTAAGTAAAGTTTACAGAAGTTGTGTTAGATAAAGTTGTCATTTAGACAACAAATCTTTGGTTTTGGTTCTAAATATTTTGATTGGATGCTTTAGTTCTATTTCGGCCCAATGGCAGAGTCATGGTCTTCTTAAATTAGGGATCTATCATTGGGTCTTTATATAGCTATATAAAACAAATACCGTGAAATAAGTGGAAAGAACACTCTACGGCATGTAATTGTTGCTGTAAATGAGCTGATTTATACTATTGCAAATGTGAAATTTTGGGGGTTTAAAAATTAGTTGAAAATTTTGGGAATTTATCATCCGATTTGCTATTACTATCGAAACAAATTATAGATGAGAATTCATGATTAAAATTTGAAAGATTGAAAAGAAAAGTTGGGAATTTGGCATTAATTTGAACTTAGGTCCAGATTCAATGAACGACTTCTAATCTCATGATTTTAGAAATGATAACTTATGACCACAACGACCGATCATCTTCATGAATTAATCATTTAGGTATACACTACTCGCATATAGATCACAATTGACAATAGACCTAGATCTGTACAGTCAATCACAAGAATTGAGAAATGATGAGGAACCAAGTCAGTATTGGTGATTCACTAATGACCAAGGTTTGAAAGAACGAAAGGCAGAACAACGTGTTTTCCTAGGAATCGAGGCGAGGCGTAGCCTCGAGGCGGTCGAGGCGTAAGCCTCAGTTTATAGAGAAAAATATGCATAAAACTATAACTATATATATGTCAATATAATTATATGTTCTTTGCCCAATATATAATACTTAACACAATAAAATATGATGAAATAATAGAGACATGAACACCGGAATAGAAGATAGAACAACATCATATCCCTTTCTACACATTTTCATCCAATCAAAGAGGAATTCATTGTCTATAAATGTTGTGAAAGAATTAAACAATGCATATCTAGCTTTGAAACATTGTTGTAATTAAAAGTACGATTAAATATACATCAAAAAAATTTATGTTATGTGTCTAACATATAAAATATGACCGCACGAGAAATCGTGAATCCTTTCCATTTTGAGCAAACCTTTGAAATATTGTTGTGATTAAAAGTGCGATTAAACATACGTCAAAGAGATTTATGTTATATGTCAAACATATAATATATGGCAGCATGATAAATCGTGAACCCTATCTGTTTCGTTTTGTTCAACTGGGTGGGAGATAGGAAGCCCAGTAGGGCAACGGCCGCTTAGTGCACGGATTTAGGATCCCAATCTTTTTTCTCGATTTTTTGCGAACGCTCGCAGATTTATGCCTCTTTGAGTCCACGTGTCTTCTTTTAAGACCAGTTCTGTTAACCCTTGTTCTTTAGGGTGCGGGGTGCCGAGGCTGGAGGGCCCTTGATTTTGGTTTTTCGAGCTCGTTTGCCCGTACCGGTCAGGCCGGTGTTTCTGGAGTGACTTGTCCGGAAAGTCTCTCTCGCCCGTCTTTGTGGCGTAGTTTTGGAATAGACATATCCCTCTACTGGACCACACTTTCACTTAAAGGGCGAGACAGAAGGATCTCTTAGGAGATTTCCTCACCGCTTGAGTTGTGGTTACCGTTCCGCCAATAGACTTGGCGATGACTACAGCTGAGTTGGTTACATTTGAGATTGGTTAGAATTGGGTTTGTTACATCTGAGTAGGGTTACAATTGAGCTTGGTAATAGTTGAGTTGGTTACAGTGGAGCTTGATTACAGTTGAGTTGAATACAGTGGAGCTTGATTACAGTTGAGTTGGATATAGTTGAACTTGGTTTCAGTTAAGCTAGTTACTGTTCCGCCAGTAGGTCGTGGCAAAGAGAAAAGATCATATTACGAAAATCATCCTTATCAGATTAAGAGATATTACCACGAATGTCAGAGAAGCTAGTGAACGTGTTGGGAACTTAGTTAGGATGCATTTTACCCCACCATATGCCTACGGAGGCACCTCAACCTTAAGGCTTCCTTATTGTCTTAGAGTCATAATGTGAGGTCACACTCAGACCAAGACCACGGAATATCCACTGAGCTTAAGAAATTTAACAAGAAAGGAATCAGAACACAAGACGCGTCATCTACACTTACTATGATCCATCCACATGACTCATAAACATCGGAAAGAGATCTGGATCACCTCGATCATATTAATCATTAAATAATCAAGATATATGGATCACATCGATCATTATAAGCATTTAATAAAGACAACAATCAGACCAGAAACTCATCATCCATAATACTAAGGTCCATCAAACATGAATCATAATTAAAAAGAAGGTGGTAACTTAAATATGGATCATATAATCTATATATAAAAGTGCTAAAATTGGGTAATTGAGGTAGGATGAGTAAGATGGGGATTCACATACTGAACAACTTGAAAACTTGTTTCAACGCAAGTAGCTCATTAAATTTAATTTTCTATTTACTTGCTTTCTTTTGCAGCCACTAAATTTCCCCCATTATTTTTTTAATTGATTACATGTGCTAAACATTTGTTGGCGTTCTATTCTACCTAATGCATGGGTTGCAGGAAAAACACATGCATCGTGGTATTTGGAGAGTTGGATCTAAGCTTCTACAGTTACTATTGTCAAGTATGCATGTTATAGCTTTTGTTCAGGATATTACAAATGTTTTTTTTCTCTTCTACTACAATTTAGGAAACATGTACATAATGCAATTTCTTTTTTACATGCATTTTTTATAGAAAATAATGCTATAAATTGGTGACACATTGTTTGTTCTATGGCCTGTTAATTAAATGTGAATGCCATTCAAAAATGAGAAATTCTTTTCCTCATTTTCAGTACCTAAGCAATCTCTAGCGAACAAGATATTACGAGCGATGTGTAAACGGGTATCCCAGATCCTCGGGCCCCACAGTTTGGTATCAGAGCAGTGGTACCTCGCTACATACATTCGTGGTATTATAGTTCCGATCGTATTAAATTCTCGGATAGCGATAGTCCTATGACTTATTTCGAGTCGGAAAGGGAAATATGACATTCAAATTCAATAACCACAAATGTCAGTTAATTTTCATATGATACGCAAAGAAGAGAAAAAGCATAGTAGAAATATCCGTGAACATCAACTATTGTAATCAATGATATCGATTCTTACATAGAACCATGACGTCTAGTGCTGACCTTTCTATCTTTTAATTGATTCTGAAGCGATGAATGAGCTTTGAGATTTCTAGCTTCAGTAGGTAGAATAGCATAGAACCTAGATCCTCCCTGTCACATCCATGAGCCAGGTGGCCAATAGTTCATCATGAGACTGATAGTTAGAGGGTTACCAATGTTAATTGGTGGTCACGAGATGATCGCAGACTGACTGCTACTACAGCTCGACGAGTTCGACGTGATTTTAGGCATGGATTTGGTTATCAACTCATCATACCCTGGTTAATTGCTTCAGGAAGACAGTTGTCTTCAGGAGTCCAGACTTACCCAAGTTTACCTTTAAGGATACATTACATGACTCCAAAATGGGGTATATCTCAGTAATGAGTGCTCGGAGACTTGTTGATCAGGGATGTGATTCATATCCAGCATTGTCCGAGAGACATCTGATGGAGAAATGACGGCTCAGGACATAAGAGTAGTGTCAGATTACCCTAGTGTGCTTCCTGATGATTCGCCAGGTTTGACACTTAAGAGAGAGATTAAGTTCGAGATCACATTACTGCCAGATACATAACCGATCTCGATGGCTCCGTACCACATGGCACCTGCTGAGTTGAGAGAGCTAAAGGTGCAGTTGCGGGAGTTACTTGACATGGGTTTCGTGAGATCGAGCACTTCACCTTGGGTGCTCCCATTTTGTTTTGTTAGGAAGAAGGATGGATCGATGAGATTAAGCATTGATTACCAGCAACTGAACAAGAGAACGGTGAAGAATCGTTATCCTTTGCCACACACTGATGATTTATTTTTTTTGTTTGAGAAACACACACTGATGATTTATTTAATCAACTACAGAGATGTTCGGTGTTTTCAAATATTGATCTTCGATCTGACTACCATCAGTTGAGGACTCGAGAGTCAGATATTCTGAAGACAGTATTTAGGACTCGACAAGAACACTACGAGTTTGTTGTGATGCCATTTGAGCTCACAAATGCCCCTGCGGTATTTATAGACATGATGAACATGATTTGCCATCCATACATGGACAAGTTTGTGGTAGTATTTATTGACGATGTGCTGATTTATTCCCGAAATGAACGGGATCATGCGAATGATCCGAAGATCGTTTTGGACACATTATGAGAGCACAAGTTGTATGCCAAGCTGAGCAAGTGTATATTCTAATTATCCCAGGTCTCATTCCTTGAGCATATCATTTCTGGAGCAGCTATCGCAGTTGATCCTGCGAAGATTAAGGTAGTTATGTCTTGGGAGCAGCTCAAGACAATCACTCAAATTCGTAACTTCCTTAGATTAGCGGGCTATTACAAACGTTTCATTAGTGGTTTTTCCCGAGTTGTTTTTCCCTTGACACGATTGACACAGAAGGGGGTTCCTTTCATTTGGGATGATTCGTGCAAACAGGCCTTCAGGACACTGAAGGAAAGATCAACGATTACGCATATTCTTGCATTTCCTTCAGAACATTCAGGATTATGCAGTATATGCAGATGTTTGAAGTGAAGGTTTAGGAGCGGTTCTAATGCAGTAAGGTTACGTGATTGCTTACGCATCACGTCAGTTGAGGCCGCATGAGCAGAATTACCCCATCCATGACTTAGCGTTGGCAACAATTGTTTTCGCTTTGAAGATCTAGCGTCACTATCTTTATGAGGTGAATTTTGAGATTTTCATAGATTGCAAGAGTTTGAAGTACATCTTTGATTAGAAGGAGCTGAACATGAGACAACGCAGGTGGTTTGAGCTACTGAAGGATTTTGACTACACGATCTCTTACCATTCCGGTAAAGGAAACATGGTGGCAGATGGCTTAACAGGAGAACTCATGCACATACGACAAACTAGCTATACACGTGGGATATGCTCGCAGCTTTTACTAATTGGCATCCTTATGTGAGTGCATCCACATCTACTGTCGTGCCCCCGTGATTCAGCAATCTTTGGGATTCACATAGTAGAAGGAAAGAGGACAGATCCTTAAATTCGAAACAGATACATGCGTAGGACGAAGGTGAGGATTTTGCAGTGACTAATTCCATTTTGTGGATGGATAGTCGGGTCATGTCCAACGATGAGCAGTTGTGCAGAGATATTTTCGATGAGGCACACAGTTCACAGTTGTATAATCATCGTGGCAACACGAAGATGTACCAAGATCTGCGCCAACATTCTGGCGGGACGGGATGAAGCGAGATGTGGCACATCATGTTAGCAGATGCTTGACCTGTTAGATGGTCAAGAGACAACATTTCCGAGTAGAAGTGGGAGAGTATTTGTATGGATTTTATCACTGGACCGTCAAGGACACCAGCTGGCTACGATGTTATCGAATCGTTATTGACATATTGTCCAAGTCAGCCCATTTCATACCTGTCAGCATAACCTACACTCCATCTAGTTTGGGTAGATTGTATGTGTAGAATATTACCAGGCTTCATGATATACCACGTGAGGTAGTGTCTGACAAAGACTTGAGGTTTGCATCTCACTATTGGCACCAGTTCATGAAAACACTTTTGACAGAGCTGAAGATGAGTTCCGCATACCATCCACAGACCAACGGACAGAGTGAGTGCACTATTCAGACACTTGAGGAATTGTTACGTGCATGTACTCTAAAGTGGAAAGGGTCCTGGAAGGATCATATGTTGCTGGTAGAATACTCTTACAGCAACAACCATCATTCCAGTGTTGCCATGGCACCATTCGAAGCCCTATACGGGTGGAGATGTCTCAGACCTCTCAGTTGGCGTGAGACAGGTGAGCACGCTCTTTACTCCGAATATCTCTTGGAAGAGACTGCGAGGACTGTTGATCTTGTGACGCAGAAGCTTCTGACAGCACAGAGCCACCAGAAAAGCTATGCAGATCGTCAGAGAAAAGATTTGGAGTTTCAGGTAATTCGAACATCTTCTCATAATCCATTTAAATATGACTTATCAATATTCAACTTAATCTCTGATATTGATGAAATATATGTAAATACATGTAGGAGAATGGGTGTTCCTACGAGTATCTCCCATGAATCGAGTACATAGATTCTGTGACATGTTAGCGCCACGGTATGTTGGACCATTTGAGATTATTACTCGTATGGGGAAGGTGACCTATCGAGTAGCACTTCCTCCACACCTATCAGTCATACACGATGTCCTTCATATATCAAATCTAAGGAAGTGCGTGCACGACTCTTGACACATTATCAGCTACGAGAACATTGACGTGAAGCCAGACTTGACATATGGGGGAGAGGCTAGTACAGATACTCGATAGCACTGTGAAGATGCTTCGCAGTAAAGAAATTCCCCTGGTTAAGGTGATATGACACCGACATGGTGTCGAAGAGGCGACATGGGAGATTGAAGTAGACATGCGGACAAGATACCCGCGGCTCTTTTCAAGTAATTATCAAAACAAGCGCATTTAAACATATACATGTTGAAAGGATATGGCTTGTTTTTCCTTTGAGGTTTTTATGTGGTCAAAACCCTTTGAGGTTTTTATGGCCAGATAAAACTCATATAAAATACATAGTAATCTTGACCGACTCTTGAGAACGAGACTCCCTTTGAGGTTTTTATATTTGTAGCATCTAGATCTGAATAACCCGACCTGATTAAGAGTCTGCAAGATCATTTAATATTCAATTGATATTGAATAACTCGGGTCGATTTGTAAATTGCAGATCAAATTACGTTTGGTCACAATCGATCAAAAGTCGATCGCATCATAATGTGTGCCATCAGAAAAAGCCGTGACGTGAAATCCGAATCGCAAAACAAACCGAGACCACCATAACATCTGATTCGACAAAATAAGACCACTGAAATCGAACGTTCGTCGATCGGAGGTCATTTGATAATTTAAAATTACAAAATTTAGTAGCAAAAAAAATCGTATCTCAGAAATTTCGAGAATTCATCTTCGCTCTGAAGTATATGAATATTATACTCATTTTGATCGTCATTCAAGGATGGACAAAACGAGCTATTGTACATCAAAATCCGAGACTCGAGGTGCGAATGCGGGTGACTTCGATATTCTAAAAAAGAGACAGAATAAAAAATAAAAAAATAATTTAAATATTCTGCCAGAACACAGCAGACAGATGACATTTTCCCTCCTTTTTCCCTTTCCACTTGGCCCAATTTTCTCCTCCACGTGTCAAAGAACAAAGCTCTTCCTCCCTTATATAAACACCAACCCCCTTTCTTTATTTGTCTCTCTTTTCTCTTATAATCCACAACAGAAGGAGCTCTTGGAGCCCACTACTACAGCCTATGAGCTATTGTCCAGCAGTTATTTTCCCTTGAAGAGGTTGCTGCTCACAACAGCTTGAAAGCTCGATTGATGCAGCAGTTGGAGCAATTAAGTTCCTGAGAAGCTGAAGCTGCTCCTGTTCAAGCCAAGCTGCTGGAGCCCTTGTTAATGCTGCCCTTATCAAGTACTTGTTGCTGCTCTTGGAGAAGTTGTTGCATGCCTTGCTGCATGCAAGATCAAACCCAAAAGATGTACAACCACACCATCTCTTGCTACCATCCATGAGATTTATCCTCATTCTCTTTTTCCCTTTCAATTCATTGGAGTTTTGGTGATATATTTACAATTTCCATGACTTATAGAACCTAAGTACGCCTCCAGGATTCATTGAACATTTGTTAATGAAATGCTGCAGATTTGATTGAAATAAAACATTTGGTGAAGTTTGGATTTTTTTGGGTTGCACTAAAGGTGGTTGTTGATCAAGATATAACAAGATCAAGTGGGCTTTAGCGTCAGAGGCATCATACCTCTCTTTTTTTACGATTTTGAACTGTAGAATACGAATCCTCTTTCTTTGGATGAAATTTTGCATTGAGTGTCTAGCTTACTACTTTGCCAAGGATGGACTGCCTACTTTGATAATTTACAGATAAGCTTTACACTAAGATGCTCATCTTTGGATGTTGTAGTATATAGAAAAGACTAGGATTTCAAGACCATTATGTATTCCTTGGGTTATGATGTGTAAGTTGTTCGGTACTAGATCTTATCCAGAGAATGCAATCAACTGCTATGTTTTGTTGTGGTGCAAAAAAAAGAATTGAGATTGATAATTGCTACAAGATTATGTGAACATGATATGTAGTGCTCAAAGATTTAGAGAATGGGATTGAAATGTTGCAGCGACATAAATTGTGAATATTTGTTGCGGATTAAAGGTATCACAACTCAGATGATAATGGACAAGATGATGATGTGGAACTGTAGTGCAGTTCCAAGGCTCGATGGATAGTCTCCAATAAGGCCTTATTTGGATGGGGGTATCCTCATCTAAATGGGACCTAAAGGTCTAATGCAAGTATTAATATTGTCATTAGTCATGAATAATCTCCTTTCATTCTGTGATAGCAAAAAGTTTCAGTAAGTAAAGTTTACAGAAGTTGTGTTAGATAAAGCTGCTATTTAGACAACGAATCTTTGGTTTTGGTTCTATTTTGATTGGTTGCTTTAGTTCTATTTTGACCAAGCAGCAGGGTCATGGTCTTCTTAAATTAGGGGTCGATCATTGGGTCGTTATATAGCTACACAAAGCAAATATCGTGAAATAAGAGGAAAGAAGACTCTATGGCATGTAATTGATGTTGTAAATGGGCTGATTTATACTACGGAAAATGTGAAATTTTGGGGGTTTAAAAATTAGTTGAAAATTTTGGGAATTTATCATCCGATCTCTATTACTATCGAAATAAATTATAGATAAGAATCATGATTAAAATTTGAAAGATCGAAAAGAAAAGTTGGGAATTCGGCATTGGTTTGAACTTAGGTCCAGATTCAATGAACGACTTCTAATTTCAAGATTTTAGAAATGATAATCTATGACCACAAGGACTGATCATCTTCATGAATTAATTATTTGGGTATACACTACTCACATATGGATCACAATTGACAATATACCTAGATCTGTACAGTCAACCACAAGAAGAATTGAGAAAGGATAAGGAACCAAGTCAGTGTTGGTGATTCACTAATGACTGACGATTATGAGTGTCAGTCATGGTGACCATTACACCTGACTGTGCGAGGTTGCGGTGACCCTCAACTGGGTGGGACATAAGAAGCCCAGTAGGGCAGCGGCCGCTTAGTGCGCGGTTCTAAGATCCCAGTCTTTTTCTCATTTTTTTGCGAGCACTTGTAGTTTTATGCCTCTTTGGGATCCACAGGTTTTCTTTTAAGACCAGTTCCACTGACCCTTATTATTTAGGGTGCCTAAGCTGGAGGGCCTTCGATTTTGATTTTTCGAGCTCGTTTACCGTACCGGTCAGGCCGGTGTTTCTGGAGTGACTTGTCCGGAAAGTCTTTCCCTCCCCATCTATATGGCATAGTTTTGGAGTAGATCTATCACTCTATTGGAGCGCACTTCCACTTAGAGGGCGAGACGGAAGGATCTCTTAGGAGACTTCCTCACCGCTTGAGTTGTGATTACCGTTCCACTAATAGGCTTGGTGATGACTATAGCTGAGTTGGTTACATTTGAGATTGGCTAGAAGTGGATTTGTTACAGCCGAGTAGGATTATAATTGAGCTTGGTAATAGTTGAGTTGGTTACAGTAAAGCTTGTTTACAGTTGAGTTGAATATAATGGAGCTTGATTACAGATGAGTTGAATACGGTTGAACTTGGTTACAGTTGAGCTTGGTTTTAGTTAAGATAGTTATTGTTCCGCAGTAGGTCCTGGCAAAGAGAAAAGATCATATTATGAAAATCATCCTTATCAGACTAAGGAATACTACCACGGATGTCGGAGAAGCCAGTGGATGTTGTTGGGAACTTATTTAGGATGCATTTTACTCCACAGCATGCCTACGAAGGCACCCCAACCCTAAGGCTTCCTTATTGTCTTAGAGTCATAGTGTGAGGTCACACTCAGACCAAGACCACAGACTATCCACAGAACTTAAGAAATTTAACAAGAAAGGAATCAAAACACGAGACTCATCTTCTACACTTACTATGATCCATCCACATGACTCATAAAAATCGGAAAGAGATCTGGATCACCTCGATCATATTAATCATTAAATAATCAGATATATGGATCACCTCGATCATTATAAGCATTTAATAACGACAACGGTCGGACCAGTGATTCACCATCCATATTACCAAGATCCATCAAACATGAATCATAATAATAAAAAGGTGTTAGCTTAAATATGGATCATATAATCTATATATAAAAGTGTTAAAATTGGGTAATTGAGGTAGGATGCATAAGACGGGGATTCGCATACCAAATAACTTGAAAACCTATTTCAACGCAAATAGTTCATTAAATTTAATTGTCTATCTACTTGCTTTCTTTTGCAGCCACTAAATTTCCTTTTTTTAATTGATTAGATGTGCTCAACATTTATTGACATTCTATTCTACCTAATACATGAATTGCAGAAAAAACGCATGCATCGTGGTATTACGAGAGCTAAACCTAAGCTTCTGTAGTTACTATTGTCAAGTACGCATGTTATAGCTTTTGTTCAGGATATTATAAATGCTTTTCTTTCTCTTCTATTACAATTTGGGATACATGTACATAATGCAGATTCTTTTGTTACATGCATTTTTTTATGGAAATTAATGCAATATAAAATGGTGACACGTTGTTGGTTTTGTGGCTTGTTAATTAAATATGAAGGTCATTCGAAAATGAGAAAAATTTTCCCTCATTTTCAGTACTTAATGCAATCTCTAGCGAACATGATACTACGAGTGATGTGTAAACGGCTATCCCTGATCCTCGGGCGCCACACTGAGAACATGGTCAGAGGTTGTAGATTTATTAGTGGCTTGAAATTATCGACTCAAGTCAGAGTTTTCCTATGGTTGATGCGCAAAGAGAGAATCATTACAAGAATCGTTGGGCAGGACTTATGGGAGGCATCACTGACATATGCCCTCTTGTGATTATGTTGTGGAGTCCATTGATCATCCGTTCTTCGGTTGCAAAAAGTCAAAGTTCATCTGGCATGATCTTGAGATTGATTGGCTAGATTACAATGACACTGTAAATTTTTGGAACTCAATCTTCAATGCTGGATCTCGGGTGAATATGGAATTGCCTCTTCCATTTGCTAATTGGGCATTGCGCCACCCCAGCAATCGGGTGATCTTTTCCTACCATCGTTTTTATTTACATAATGCAATCTTTTATAGTAGGACTCTCCTCAAGTCATGACCCTTGTAAGGTAGATTGGTATTTCTCCATTATTTTAATATATGTGGGGTGTGCACATTTTTGTGTTCCCCCTCTTGAATCGAAAAAAAATGGCCTCGTGTTTATTGTAGTAACTTTTTGAAAATAATTTTTTTTGTGGAGAAGAACACATGGAACTTCCTTAGCATGACCCAATGAGAGTCAGGTAAAACTATTTCCCATGTGGTATTTTCCAACACAGAAGAAAATCAAATTTGGAATTATGCATGTGCTTTACTACATTGCTTAGCAATGACTTGCCACATCTCAAAATGTAATGGTGAAGCCTTCACCCACTTTAAATAGGGTCGATTATTTGGATTCTTGCTCAAATCTATGTTGAAAGATCTGACTATTTTTTACGTTGACCGTTGGCTACCTAACGTAACTCCTACAAGGAGGAATTTGAACCATGGTCTTTGAGGTGGTAGGCACACTGCTCAAAATGTAACATCATAAATTTACAAGAATAACCTGACATCATTACTGGCATAATTTCAAATTAGACCATAAAGAAAAGGCTTGCATCAATTATGGCTGCAATGTTTTGCCAAGTGATCACACAAGCTAAAAAGAAGAATATGGATATGCTGTTAATATAAAAAGTATGTAGGACTCGATATAAAGCAACAACTAGTATCGTGAACGACAAAGCAAAATGGAACAGCTTTCATAATATTTCACTTACAGTGAGTCCTCAATAACTAGACAATTACAAGGATCAACATTAAGCCTTTTGGCAGCTTCAAGAAATCTGTATATGCAAAATTCCGAAACCAACTTGGATTAAACACAGATGAAAAGTGCACAAACTCAATATGCTCTCTCACTAACATTTCAGCAGACGGTTTCCCCATTTTCACTTCATCACCACAGACGATGACTGAAAAAGCTTCTTTCCATCCTGCAAAAAGGCCTTCTGTGTTCAATGTCTTAAAAAAGAGGTAAAAGGGAATGGTTATCATCTTTCGGTCAAGAAAATGCACAAACCATGATGCCAAGAAATTTTGCATTCTACATTTGATCTAGAAGAGTTTGAAGCCAGAGCTATAGGAACCCCATTATCAGTCAAATGTCTAATTAACCGAGAAGCACCTGGAAGAGTTTTAATATTGCGCCACCTAGAATGATCAAAACACTATTATGAGATTAGTAAAAAAACAATATATACTCATTTTTCAGACCAGAAGTATCTGCAATAACCTCAAATTAAAAGTGGGCGCCAGAAAGCATTTTCATTTTAGAACTAGATTGTGCATAGTCACAAGGGTAATTCGTTTTTTAGGAGAAAAAGAGTGCACTCCTAAGATTGGAACCCACCGCAATTTTATTCAATCAAAATAGATACCATTTACTGATAAGCTACAACATAACCAAAAACAGAAAAATAGAGCTACATGTTTTGCCACAGATGCATCAATGCCCTATAGTGCCTCAACACCCTCTTACAGAGAAACGTACGGCTCCGAAAGATTTTCTCATTTCTAGCACACCAGAATGGCCCAAAGCAAGGCAAAAGGAATAGTAGCGTCCTCTTGAGAACTACCACAAGCCACTCTTACTGAACTCCAGTGCGACGCGTTGTCCATTGAGCGAAGCCAAGGCACAACCGCTTGTTCCCACACATGACCGAGGTACAACAGCCAAAAAAGATATGTTCTGAGTCCTCCTGTTCAAGACCACATCTGTCGCAGAGGATGTCTCCGGTACCCAGCAGCCTTGTCATGTGCATCTTTGAAAGCAATTGTCCGCGTCGCGCCAACCACATGAAGACATTGATCCCCATCGGAACCCTGCTAGCCCAGATAAGCATGTAGTCCCAAGCGGCCTCCCCCCGCTGCGGCCCACGCAATCTGCTAAAATACCTATAAGACTTCTTAACCGTAAATGTCCCCTCCTTCCAATCAAAACGGTCCCTGTCCTCGTCAGGGCCATCAACATGCGCCAGATCCCTCAAGAAGGCCACGAACTCATCGCACATCTAGTCCGACAAAGCAACCGCGAAGGTAGGGCACCAAGACCCCACCGACCAAACCTGATGCACCAAAGCGCTCTTGTCCCCTGCAATGGCATAGATGCGCATGTACCTCTCCCTGAGAGGACCCATCCTCATCCAATCGTCGTTCCATAAATCAAAGCCGCGCCCATCATCCAGCACCAGTCTCATAAGATCACCCAGCTCCGGTAACACACTAGACATCCCCCTCCAGAGCGACGACGTCCACCTGCACGCCTCCGCTCTCCACGAACACCTTTGACCCCATAGATGCTTCGCATCACCTTATAGACCAGGTCATCCGACTTCCCCTGAATTCTAAGGGCCTCCTTTGCCAAAAGAGCCTTGTTCATGAGCTCCAAGCTACGGACTTTCATGCCTCCCTCCCTCTTTGTCAGCGTCACCGTGCCCCAACCCACCAGATGCAACCCCCCACCCTCATGCCTTTTGTTCGACCAAAAGAAACGCTTTATCATCCCTTCCAGCCTCTTCCGCACACTCACAAGCATCAAACGCGTTGAGAAGAAGAAAATCAAGGTAGCAGAAAGAGCGTGCTTGAGGAGGAGCAGCTTTCCCCCTTTGGATATCGTTCTCGCCTTCCACCCTGCCACCTTACTCTCCACCATGTCAATAACGACCTTCCAATCCGCCACCCATAATTGTCCAGCAACCAAAGGGAGCCCTACGTACGAGACGAAAGGGAGCCCTCCGGACAGCTCAGAACACAGCAGAGAACACTACTCTCCTCCTACGTGACAGCAAATGGGATGACCTTGAACTTTTCTCTGTTCAACCTCAGGCCCGAGACCTCTCCAAAGATATCCATAATGCATGAGGCATCTAGGCGGTGTGGAGATTCCTTGCATTGTGCCGCATGCGTCGGACCTTGCCCCGAGGGCGATGGGCCCTATGGTGGAGTCTGAGGAGTCCTCCTGTGGGTGGAGCATGGAGGGAGATCCGCAGCGGGTGGCGGAATCGACATGGGCTGAGGGGGCGGCGTCCGCAACGGGCCTTCTGGCGGAGGTGGCGGGAGCGGGGGAACATTTTCTGTTGCGGTGTTGAAGCAGCTATTTGTTGTGGTGTCGACACAGATACTGAAGGATGGTGGGTCCGATGGTCTTGGGTGCTCGGTTGGGAGCCATGATGTGTTGTGGCGGCATGGAGGGAGATACGGTTGGAGTTATTCTCGTTGTGGCCTAAAGGAGCAGAGGAGGAGGCATAAGATGGAGGTGGGGGTGTTGGATGGGGACCACGATCGGATGCACGCTTGGGCGAATCAGTCCGATTTCGGACAGGTGGGGCAGTATCGGGAGGCGGTTGTCCCGTCAGTTGACTGTGGGAGGAGGTAGGTTGAGGGTGATGGTGCAGGAAGAAGGGGACAAGCAAAGGGAAGGCTTGGAGAAGGAGGTGTTGAAGTGATTGGGAGTTGTACGACCAGAAGGGGTCCTAGTGTTTCGTAAATGAATCTATTTTCATGGAACATTCGATTTCTGGGCATGCCGGAAAAGAGGGCGGCGATTTGGCATATGGTTCTGGAGCACAGGGTGGATATGGTGATGCTGCAGGAAACGAAGATATCGCGGGAGGTTGAGAGGATGTGGAGGAAGGTTGGGGGTGAGCGCTTGAGAGAGTTTAGAGTAATAGCATCTGAAGGGGCTTCTGGAGGTTTGGTTACGGGTGGGATGCAGAAAAGTTCGAGTTGGAGGAAGTTGAGCAGCGGGGAAGGCATTCTCTGATGACATTGTTTCGGCAGAAGGCAGACGGGCTGAGAATTTTGGCTACTAACGTGCATGGCCCCTGTAATGGGGTCGGTGTGGCTCATATTGTGGAGGATTTGGTCTTGCCAAGATTATGGTGCTTGATACTATTTGGATGCTGCTTTCGGAAAATTGTCTAGTGTTAGAAAATAGGAAACGGAAGCGGAATCGGAAATAAAGAAAAATAAACATGGAAGAACAAAGATTTAACGTGGAACCTTACTCCCTAAGGAGCAGGATGAAACCACGGGAGAAGCCCTCAAGGAGGCGGATATTGCATTCCTTTTTCTCATCGATACAGGAGGTCTGGGGCTCCTTATATAGCTTCCACAGAGCCTCCAAGTCCCACAACTGGTAGATGTGGGACTAAACATATGGATGGGGTAAATGGATCCTGGAGGGATCCATTTACCCATCTCCCTCATATATATGACGCATACAACTTATACTCCAACACTCCCCCCTCAAGCTGGAGCATGCAATGCTCAGCTTGGACAAACAGAAAGAAACTCAACTCACGCTATAAAACACTACGGACAATATCAACTCAACGCGCACAACTGCTGTTGTCGATGACGTTGCTTCTCATGTTGTGCTGGTGAGGAGGACGAACGGGCAGGAGTGTAAGTCAACTGAATCTCCTTGTTGGAGAGCATGTGCTCTGAACTACGCCTGTCAGAGTCATTGCAACTGGAAATGAGTCTCCTCGTCGGAGTACTCTGGCCTGCCACAATAATGTGAACAACTGCTTCATGAAAAGGGCCGAACTGAAAGGATCGTGGAAGTGCAATCCTCGTCGGAGTCCACGGTTGCTGGAGAATGGAGTCTGAGGAAGTCTCCTCGTCGGAGAACTAGGTCTCTCTCATCTGGCACAGAGAATGGTACTCTACTCTGGAGTCCCTATGATACCACATGAAAACCCTTGCCAACATGGCATAAGGAATGGTCCTCTACTCTGGAGTCCATATGGCTCACATAAAAACTCTGGCCGAACAACAACAAGAAAAGATGGGGACCAGTACAAAAGATGGCAAACATCTGCACATCTGAAAGAAGACCGCATACATGTGCAAGTCTAAAACTGAAGAAGACTCGGAAACTCTGACGTTGAGTCTGAATAATCTGAACATCTGTAGAGTCTGAAAAATCTGATTGGGCATTTAGATTGGAATCTGAACAAGCATCTGGAGACTGGAGAACTGAACTGTGTCTCTGAATCTGGAATCTGAATCATCAGGGTGATGATGTATGATGCCGAAGAACTTTACACTATACTCCCCCTTTCTCCCATGCTTGTCGAAAAATGACATCGATAAAGTTGGCAGAAGACAATATCATGGGGAAAATAACATGAAACAACATTTGGTCGTTTCATTTTTTTACAGCTCTTCTCTTTTTTTAAAGACGTTCAACCATTTTTTTCTCTCTTTTTTGGCTTTTCACATTTTTTTAATTGCGTACAGCTGTTTCTTTTTTTTGTACGCAGACTACTCCCTCCTCTCTCTTTTTTCTTCCCTTTTTTTAATATCATTCGGCCCGCCTGGCCCAACAAATAACCCCTTTTCTTTCTTCTTCTTCTTCTTTTAATATTTCAAGGCCTCCTTTTTTTTATATGGCCCAAATTGAGCACATCACTCCTTCCCCTTTAAAAAAAATAAAACCACCCCATGGCCCAAAGGCCTATACACAGCCGAGACATGATTGTATTTAGGGTTCCCTTTCGGAACCCTTTTTCCATCGCACAAAGATGTGTGCCGCCGCCCCTATAGAATCTGGAGGGTGCCGCTGGAGGGTCCCTCGTGTGGAGAGAGGGCCACGCGCCGCGTGGAGATGCGCGTGCTGCGCAAGGATAATCGGTGTGTGCTGCGCAAGGGGAAGAACGCATGGCTGCCTGGAGCCGATTAGAAGATCTGCGGGGTTGAACGGCTGCGGTTCTGCCTGGGACTGAAGGATCTCGCGCCTCCTGTTGGGGCTCTCCGCTAGAGATAAAGCATGTGCGCTCAAGCTTCAGGAGATGCGAGGAGGGTTGGAGAGCTGAAGGGGGGATCGATACCGGTGGACCTGTGGGTTGTAACGGAGTGCCGTCGCCAAGGGGTTTCTAGAGAGGAGCCGCTTGGACTCTGCGCCATGGAGGTAGTTGTGCCGCCGCGCGAGTCCCGCGCGCTTGCACAAAGGGGTGCGCCATCGCCGCCCAGAAATCTAGGCGCCATGGCACGCGAAGCAGCGCGAGATCGAGACGCGCTAAGGAGTTGATAGATGGCGCCTGCCGAGTTCCTCAGAGCAACTAGGAATCTGCATGTGTAACATCTGATTTCCAAGTAAATCCGAAGTCGACCCGATTAGCGTCCGGATATCCCAATTAAGTTATCTGATAACATTAGATAACCTAAATCGACTAAGTAATTATGAATCAAAAGTCGTTCGGGCAAAAATCAACCAAAAATCGGTCGCATCGTAGCGCGCGCCGTGAAAAGCCGCGACGTAAATTCGGAAACCGCAAAACGAACCGAGACCGTCATTAGATCCGATTCGACGATATAAGACCAACGAAATCGACCGTTCGTCAATAGGAGGTCGTTTGATATTTTTAAATCACAAAATTTATCCTCAAACAAAAACCGTATCTCGAATTATTCGGGCATTCAAACCCGATCGAAATTATATCAATATTGTACTCATATTGATCATCGTCTGGAGACGATCAAAACGAGATGTTTCGCGTCGAGATCCGGTGTTCGAGGCGCGAATACGATCATATTTTAACTTTTCAAAATTAAAAAAAAAGAATATTCCAGAACAGTAACTGCTACTGTCCAGCCACTTGCACTATTCTTTCCAGCCGTTGTCAGCCACTTGGTTTATCCTCTTATAATACTTGGCATCAAAAAGGACTCTCTCCTTACAATATAAATACCAACTTAGCAAAACCCATCTTATTCAAAATTGTCTAGCCGTAAGGGCAACTCCCACCCTCTATTGCTGCTGGAACCTTCCTTCTTCTGTGCAAAATTTCAAAATCTGCAACAAAAGTCCTTGCTGGAGCTTCAGATTGAGCAATCTAAGAGCTGCAGCAAGGAACCTATAGCTTCTGCATGCTTTTGGATCTCAAAACCTTAGAGATCTAGAATAAAAAGGTACCTTTTCTCTCCATATCTCCTTGTATAAATGACATCAACCTTTTTCCCATTCTTCTCAACTTCTTCCACCGTAGGGCTCTTCTCCTTTCTTATCTTTTCTCCATCTTTCTTGCTGGAAATTCCATATAGCAGCAGCCAAAAATCTACCACTGTTGCTGGAGCTCCTGCATGCATATTCTCTTCCAAAATTTAGAAAGAGGTACAATTCCCAGCCATTCTTTTGCTGCTATACATGTGAAATTCCACCTTTTCCTCTAATTGTTCCTGCATGTCTTAAAAAAATCATATCTACTCCCAAGCTATAGCTCAGTGTCGAGTTCCTGGAAAAAAAACATTTATTTTATTCTTGATGAGAAGATGGTGGTATTGTAGCTTGCTCTTAGATCATATCAATAAATCTGACTCAAAACTGTATCCTTTGTTTCTGAGAGTCTTTCTTTGTGCTTATTATTGAAACCAAATAATGTAGCAAGCTATTAGCATTCAATCAATTCTCTTATGTTGGCATAATTGTAATGATCATTACTTGTTTTGTATGGTTGGTATTTGGGAACTTAAGAGAAAAATACAGTGTCATCAACTTGGAAATCACATGGGTTTAAACTTCCTGTAAAACGTTTGATAATAATTATATTCTACTATTTCTTAAAGCACTGGATTATGTTTAATTGAGTACTGTAGTCATCTTCTCCTAATTTGTTTTGGTATATCCTCTTAATTATGTTTCACTCTTGTATATTCTCTGCTCATATCATGCTTTTGGATTAAAAGTATTAGCATGATTCTTTATCCAACCAATCCTATTAGATAGAGTTGTATTCCCATAACCTTTCTGCTCACATCTTTTAATTAAGCATAAATTTTATTACTTCAATTATATGGAGCTTAAACAATCAGATTTAGAAAAAAAATATATTGTAAAAAAAGGGGAGTGCACGAAATCCTGGATCTATTTTTGGTTACCATGTTTTTCTTATTGGTTGTACACTTAAAGTACGGATAAAGGGTTCCTTACTGAAAATATGTATAAAAAAACTTGATTTCAACATGGATCTGTTCCATAAAGATGGTATCCTTATCTAGTTTCCTCCTGTAGAGATATTAAAATAAAATTAGTTATACTCTTGAAATAATAATATATTCTTCAAATTATAAGTTTGGCAACAAGAGTAGATTAGGTCTATACATAATCATAAACTTTTCTCATGATTAGAAATTTACCCACTTCATCATTCTTAAGCAAATCTTAGACTTCTTAGCAAAACAAATTGAACCCGAACAACGAAGGTTAGAAGATCTAAGAAAATGATCTTCCAAGATCTAATCCCTCTTTAAAATTATATACATTCCAACTATGGTAACACTATCATTATGAAGAAATAACAATAATTAGTGAATGTTAACATGTGAAACTAATGATTATTGATCATCGAGATTCTGATAGTGTGACAAATACCCGGATCTATAAGACAATCGTGAAATATATCGAGAAAGGAGTATGAAATTAAGAACATCAATATTATGATAAATCAATGATCAGATGATTGTTAGTGCCGGTCATGGTGACCTTTGCACCTGACCGTGCGAGGGCGCGGTGACCCTCAACTGGGCGGGAGAATAGGAAGCCCAGTTAGGGCAGCGGCCGCCAAGTGCGCGGGTCTAGGATCCCAGTCTTTTACACGGTTTTTACGCGAGCTCGCAGTGTTTTTACGCCTTCGTTGGGATCCAGACTTTAGACCAGTTCCGTTGACCCTGTCTTTTAGGATGCCCAGGCAGGGGATCCTTGGTTTTGAGTTTTACGTACGAGCTCGTCCGCCCGTACTAGTCGGGCAGTTTTCTAGAGCGACTTTTCTAGGGAGTCTCTCTCACCCGTCTCAGTGGCGTAGTTGGGGAATAAACCTATCCCTCTATTGGACCGCGCTTCCAATTAGAGGGCGAGACGGAAGAGCCATTTGTAGGCTTCTTCACCGCTTGAGTTACTTCACCAACAGACATGGCGATTCTATATCTAGATCATCCATATCTACATCTACATCATCTGGAGTTATATCTGAATCAATTGAAGTCAAGAATTGGAGAGGTTATGATCAAAGGTTGAGATTACTAAATGATATATATGTCTACACTCATATTCAACTACAACATAAATATGTCTTATGTAGGAAATGTTGGGTTCTGGGGAAATCATTAGAAATGCATTACAAACAACTTGAAACCTCTTTTTACTTATGCAAGTAGATGAAAAAAAATGTGCTTGTTCTACCTTTCTACTTGCTCTCTTTTGCACATTAAATTACTTGTTATTTATTTTAAATTATGGGTTTGTATTCACGTTAGTGACTCCTCTTCTTCCTTGCACGTATGGCAGGCAAAGGGCCTGCTGCTTAGTAGCTGATCATGCTTCCTGGAGACAGAGTATACACTAGACGATATGAAATTACTTGTCTCAGTTTTTGTTCAGATGATGATGTAAATGCAATCTCTTTTGTATCACTTGGGATATATGTTGAAAAATGAAATATCCTTGTACATGTTGTAAATTGATATGAATATTAATGAAAAGGAATTTTGGTGCCAATAGTATTTTTTTACTTTGTGGTTATGTTGTGAATGTGAATGTCATGTGGATAATTAGCCGCGCGAAAAATTTTCCCTGCTTTTCGGTAACTTCATGCGATCTCCTGTGAATAATAGTGCGATTGTGTGATTAACGGGTACCCGGATCCTGAGGGGTTGACAGCCTGGTTGTTGGGTGACGAGTCCGAAAATGTCGCTTTTAAAAAGTTATTTTTATCGTGTCGTGCGTTGTAGGCGGCAATCGGAAATGGTCAAAAAAATACCACAAATAAGTTATTCAATTTTTAATCTCGTGGTTTTATGTTTATTTTACTTGGGCAAGTCCCAAAGTCGATCACAAGGAGGTAAAGGAACAACCTAGAGTTAAGTCTATCAAAGTTCGTGTTCGGTTGTCGAGGCGGTCTTTTTTTAGAATTTTCTATGCAATGAAGGGTGCAAAATGCAAATTTGGCCTTATTTTAGGGACTAAAATGTGAACTATGTCCAAACTATGTCCGAAAAATACGAAACTTGGCCGAGATGTAAAATATGATGAAATGAGTGCACTGTAATTTTTTTGGAATTTTTCGATGCAATATGAATTTTTATGGATTTTTAAATGCAAATAGAATGATTTTTAATATTTAATTATAATAAATATTGAACCTACTTATTTTCAAGAAATAAAATTATCTAAGATCTATCACTATGTGATGAATCTCAGAAAAATCCTAAACCTCAAAAATGTGGGGTTTAATACCTATTAAAAATTAAATACCAAAAGATGCAAGATGATTTTTATAGAGCAAACTATGCATGCAAATTCAATTCTTTTTGAGCATGATGTTAAGAACAATTAACTCTACGATATGTGATTTTTCGGGGATTTTTAGAGCAATGATTAATCAACTATGAATTTCCAAGCAAGAAATGGGCAAAATATGCAAATTTCCACAAAACAATTATTTATTAATTAATCATCCATCACAAAATTACCCACAACATGTCAAAGTGTAGAGAATCAATTAACAAACATCATGCTATTTTTCGATTAATAAAATAATGTAAAGAGAAGTCCAAATATACGGGGGAACACAGGGGTAGAGATGCAAATATTATAAATAAATATAAAATTGCAGGGGGGGACCTAAGAGTAATTACCAATAACCAGAGGATTCTTTGCAAAATTTCTAGAGAGGCACGTGCCCAGCACGTGCCCTCTAGATGGATGGCCTGTTGTGCGAATAGGGGAACTCCAGGGGGGCTGCTTGCAATTTGACCCCTGTCACGTGCGGGGCACGCGACTTGGGGAGTGACGTGGTGCTGACGTCCCCCGCGCACGTGCGTCGCACGTGCGGGGGGTCTCGGGCTTCGTGCCCGGCCGAGGGCGGGAGGTGGTGTGGCGGTGCGTCTGGGCCCTGGCGGAGGAGGTGGCTTGCGAGGCGGGGCTCCGGCAGAGGGAACGGCAACGTGGCACCGCACTGGAGTGGAGGCGCCAAGCTCCTGGGCGGAGGCAGAGGTTGCCTGGAGGAAGCTGTGGTTGGCGTGAGAGTCGACGAAGCGGCGCTGAGGGCGGAGGAGTTTGGTGGCGGTGGTGTGGCTCTGGCGACGTGCAGAAGATGAACGAGGCCATGCTGGAGGCGCGGTGGTTGTCGTGGTGGCTGTCGTAGACGGTGACGGTGGCTCGACGGGGAAGGAAGTCCTGGAGAAGACGCTCAATGTCGTAGTTGTCGTCGATGAAGAGTCGTCGGAGGAGCAGAGCTCCTGGCGGTAGGTGGTCGTGGCCGACACACGGCCGTGGGGCGTCGAGGGCGCAGCGGCGTGGCGGAGGAGTTGGTGATGGCGGCGTGGAAGGCGGAGAGCAGAAGGGAGAGAGAGATAGAGAGAGAGAGAGAGGGAGAGAAGGAGAGAGAGATAACCTGCGAAAGAGGTGGTGCTCGACGGCGTTGAGCGGTCGGAGCGAGCAGCGGCGGAGGAGCTTGGCTGCGACGAAGCACGGGAGGCTTCGGATCACGCCAAAAAGGAGGCACCGGACTGTCACTTCCGATGATGGCCTTTGGTCGATCGGCGGATCAAGATCTCTGGAGGCGGAGCGGTGTCGCTTAAATAGGGCAGGGGGGTGCTTGCCGGAGATGGAAACGAGATCGGGGACGAGGATTCGATGGGTTTGATTGAAGAAGAATCGGAGATCGGGGATTTGCGGGGATGGTTTTGGGAAGGACGGCGGAGACGCTCGACTACGGATGGAAGGGGGAATCGTAGAGGGATTCGCGGTGGTGCGAGATTCGCGAGATCTCCGGCGATATGAGGCGGCGGCGGAGATCCAAAAGAGGAAAGGCGGGCTTGGTGAGGAAGATGAGCAGTGGCCGTCCGATCGGGCGAGATCGGACGGCCACCATTGCAACACGTGGCGCAAGAGGGAGGGCCCGGAGGAGACGCGCGTGCGGAGCGCGTGCCTTTAAGGCACGTGCGACGCACGTGCGTCTAATTTATTTTTTTTAAATTTTTTTTTTAATTTTTTTTGTAAAACCGATATATAATAAGCCCAAAAATGGTTGACATGTGGCGGCACCAGGTGCTGCCACGTGTCAGCACCAGAAAATTCCGAAGATAAATATTTTATAAAATCGAGAAAAAATAGTAAACGACCTCGGATCGAAAAAGCTTCTTTACGAAAGTTGCTTGTCTCGATGAGATCTACAACTTTCATGAAGACATCAAAACCAAAATCGATCAAATGTACAAAGTGAATTTTTGGAGTATCCTATGTACATAGAATACCTTAATTTTGGGGTTTTGTAATTTTTATGTCATTTTTAAGATAAGATAAAAAAAATCCGGAAAAATTACGGTAAAATCAAAGATAAATAAAGACACCTTAATCTAATTTTTTTGGATTTTTATTAATAGGTTAAATAAGTATATAAAATAATAGGTTAAAACCGCTAAAATATACAATATACAAAAGAGACCCAAAACCCAACTTTCACATATGAGCTCCGATTCACTTGAACTTGGTCTTGTTTTGAAGGTAATTGAATGTACATTAGTTCAAAAGTGAGTAGGATTAAATCGGACACTGGATGGGGAAGATATGAGGGTTTTAGTCCGGAAATCCTGAAATTAAGTTTTGGGCTTTTGGTCCACTTATTTGGGTTAGTTATTTTTTTGTATTTTTCATTTATTCTTGTTAGTGATATGTACACAGTGGAGGTGGTTTTGTGTCATTCGGAGTTAGCATGAATGGGTTAAAAATCCGGGAAGTTAGGCTATTTACAGGTCATTTTTGGCATGGATTTTTGGCTTCTTATTTTGTGCAGATTTTTGTGCTAAAATGCAATTCTTATGGAAATATGCATGAATGCTAATTATGCAAAATAGATGCAAGAATGCTGTTGATTTTTAGGGATTTGAGCTTAATAAATGAGATTTAGAGTAATGAATACGAGATTCATCATCCCCCTATACTTAAATCATGCTCGTCCCTGAGCATCAAAAAGAAATGCCATGAGGTGAAATGAGATTGGTTCCATACCAAGACCATGAACTGAAGGTGAAAGTGAACCTAAACTCAACCTTTGGATTACTTGTGTGTCGGAACTTCTGTGAGACTTAGAATTTTAAAATCAACAGCCCTCAAGTTCTACACATCATTGCTACAGTTTCGGCTCAGAAGTCATCTTAGATCAATCATCTTCCCAAAGTATACCCTATGAACATTGAATAACCGACTCATGTGTGTGAAAGGTTTTAGCTCTTCCCATCCAGAATGTCGGACTACCGCACGAACGTCCTCTCCAGTAACTCGTCCTCGGGGAGTCAGGTATTTCCTTCTAAGGTCTGTCGCGCTGTGTTCACAATCAAATTGGGGAGAGAAGATAGAAGAATGAGAAAAGAACTGGAGGGTGGCTAGTGTAGTCACCTCTCCTTGTGAAGATGGCCAGTGTAGCCGAGTCTTCACCAAGATCTGCAGGTTTCTTGAAGCTTGGACCTTTTTGGTCAGATTTTTATTTGGTAGAATGCTTCTTTGTATTTGGAATTTTTTGGTGGTTCTGCTTGGATCTTGTTTTGCCCCTACGGATAAAGCATCTTTTTGTTCCGTACATTTTTTTTGGGGTCTTAGAAAAATTGTGCCCAGTCGTCCATCCCTTTTCCGAAGCTTTATTTCAACCCGTACTCCGGTCTTTAGATTTCTACGCTACCAGAAAAGAAACTCACACAATCTTCCAACATCCCGTTTGAGTTGAGCTAAGTGCATAGTGCGAGAGTACAAATTAATTCCTTATTCCAGAGTTGTACCCAGAATGAAGAGACCAGGTTAGACACTAAGAGTCAAACGCTGTACATTGTCATGTGGAAATCAAAATCAAAGAATTAAGTCAAAGACCTGAAGACTCTAAAATCCTATTTCTCGATGAAGTTCCTCTGAAAATTAGGTGGATTAAGGTCAAGTCCAGACCACTCTCGGTTTCGGCTCATAACTCGGTTCAGAACCCAAAGACTTTTCACATATGCAAATGCGATGCTCGATGAAATGCGAGTGTGTGAAATGCAGACACATTTTTTTATTTTGATTTTTTTTGTAAGGGATTTTTTTTGTTTGTTCTTTTATTTTAATGCAAAAAATGAATAAGAAGCCATTTTTTTTTTCAAGAAAATTTGGATACAGTCGGTGTTAGTGGTAAAAAGTTTTTTTAGAGGATACCCACCCCGTAAATACATATAGACTTAGGCGCAAGTACGAGATATGGATAAAATATATACAAAGTATATATACAGACCCCCCTATACTTAGCGGGTGTTGTGTCCTCAGAGCACAAGAAGCGTAAAGAAGACATAGCTCGGGCTAAGCTTAAGAGAGTAAAAAAAAGGAAAAAAAAACAAGATTTACAGAATCGTCCCCCTATACTTAGACTGTGAATAGTCTAAGTATAGAAGAAGAGCGGAAAAGAAAAGAGAAAAAAATGAAGCGGTCAGGGTATGTGAATGAGGAGAGTATATACATGTGGACGTTGGTTCCCCCTATACTTAGGCTTTGGTCAGCCTAAATATAAAAGAAGGGTGGAGGCGAGTCGATCTGGAGATGGAGTGTGATGGTATATATAGATGGCATCGGTCCCCCCTATACTTAGGCTTTGGCCTAAGTAGAGGAAGAAGCTGTACAAGGAGACCGATGTGGTCGGGAGGGAGGGTGGGTAGCCGATGATTAAGGCGGTTTTCATCTAATCTTCTTGTGAGCCTGCGGTGGAAGATCGTAATGAGTTTGAGATGAAGTATATGATTCCCAACTATTATCAGTGTCATCCTCAGAAAAGTCATGATGGATAGTGGACGAAGTGTTTGAGTCAGATGAAAGATATCATCATCAGAGTTATCCTCAGAGGAATAGTATTTGAAAGTGGACACACTCCAGATGTTCATGTCTTTTTGTTTCTTCAATTGTTTCCTCAAGATTCGTTCCTTTTTAAGATCAATCGATTTGTCCTCAGATGAATATTCAGATGCTCCGGTCTCAGTCAGCTCATAAGAAATAATTCCAATGTACTTGTGGAAGGTAGGAGCATCAGCTTTGGATGAGTAATAATTAAGAACGGGAGTTGTCCAACGAGAATCGAATTTTGGATCCTTGCGAAGATATGGCTTTAGAGCTGCCGAACAGACTTCACTCATGTAGACTACCTTTTCCGGACCTGATGAGGGATCATCAACCGATTCCTCTTCCGAAAGATCAAAGGAGACTTTCTTTTTCTTGTTTCGTGAAGATGTTGGTTCACTTGAGTACCCGGATAAATAGCCATTAAAATTCTTCTCCTTGGTCGGTGTTCGGGCTACGTGTTCGTTCTTTGTTTCCTGAATGTTGGTGCACTCTTGATTTGGGAGGATTTGGTCAAGATAATCAGAGTATGTTGCTCCAGGGTGCGAACATGCAAATGTCTCAGGATCGTAGTAGAAGGATTTGTCTATTTTGAAATCTGCGGGAATTGAGATATCGGGGAGAGTTTCTAAACCAATAGTCTCATTAACAAACGCAATCTCAGCTGTAGCAGCAGGGTAGGGTTCTTCTACCATTTCATGGTTGCGGTTGTTGGGGACTTCGTGGGTTACCTCAGAAAATCGTGGTTCCTCAAAGACTGTATCAGATCGTAGTGATTCCAATGCTGTAAAATTTATTTCCCGAGTCTCACAATCGATACTCGCCTTGGCCAATGCCAAGAATGGTTTTCCGAGAATGATTGGAGACTGGGTGAATTTTCCTTGATGCTTAATATCAATGATCATGAATTCTATCTTGAGCGGAGCACCTTGGAATTTCATGATGACAGAAATGGTTCCTCTCGGCCTTTTTATCGATCGGTCCGCTAATTGTACAATCTCTCGTATCTTCCGAATTGGTCCGAGTTTGAGTTACTGAAATACAGAGGTCGGGAGGATATTGATCGGTGAATCGTCATCAATACGAGCATGTGTGAAAATTGTGTCTTTGATTTCACAGTCAAATCTGGGCAACCGCTTCACTATGCGGCTCTTGGTTTTTCTCCTCAACACCAAGGAGGAGGCCATTGACAAGATATGTCTTTCAGTTTTTGTTCCAATCCTTCCTGATTTGTCGATGATTAATCTGTCCATTAGAAATTTCTTAAGGTCAGGGAAGTGTTCAATGGCCTTTATAATGGGAAGTTCAAAAATCAAGTATTTTTCCAGTGCTTCCCGTAAAGCAGGATCCAAATTCCTCAGATCTTCTTCAGATTCAATTTTTATGAGATTTTCTGGATTTTCAATTTTTTTTGTATTTTCTGTATGGTGTGGCGATGTGGTGTCTTCCTTAGATGAGAAGGGGCCTTGATATTCAGAGTTTGGGTCAGAGGCATAGTCATTCCTAGGGGAATAATAAGCAGAGGTGTTGATATTAGACTCATCCCTAGGTTTTTGAATATCCTCAAAATTTTCATCATGGGATCCAATCATTTCCTCATTTAGTTTTACACCCGATCCACCGTAGAATGAGATTACTCGGTCGGCAAATTTTTGAAATCTATCCTCCATCAATTCAAATCTTGTTTTTATCCTCGAAACATTATCCTCACAATTTTGTTCATGATCAACTACGGGAGCACTCGGATTTTGTTAAATGATTCCGTCTTCCATTTTTCTGTACGTACGGAGAGGAGAATTTCTTGGAATATCCATTATACGATCATTTCTTGAAAATTTCTCCTCAAAAATTATGGAAGGAGGCAGCTCATATGGTACAGGCATGTGTAGTTGATCTGAGTATAGTTCAGTCCTTTGATCATGATTGGTCAGCTCTTGATATTGTGAAGTCAACATACAGAGTTTATATGTGTCTAAGAGGTCTGTCCAGTCCTCTGTATAGGTTTCATGTCTGACGAGGGGTTTGTCGTGGTCAATCCAACGCTGATGATCATTAAGTGCATGTCCTTCCATCTGGGTTTGGTTTCTCTGCCAGTCATGGGATTTAAAGGGATTTCGATCTTGAAATGTTTCATTGAAGAGAGAGTGAGAATAAGACGGTTCAGTCCAAGATGGTGTGGTTGGATGATTTGAGAAAGGATTTAATGTGGGGGCCGAAGTCATCTGCGGGTGAAAGTTTCCCGCAAATGTTTGAGGATTATTGAAAGAAGAGGATGTAGTCGATTTGGGCCAAACCGAGACAGATTTGTTTTCATATTGATGTTCGGTTATTTTTGAAGGAGTTGAGAGAAATGATGTGTTGGATCTGAAATTTGGAAAAATTTCCATGATGAGATTAAAATCAAGAGATGAGAGAGATGATTGTATGGGACAGAAAATTTATCAAATGTGCGGTTATTGATCTTCGATATCGGTTCACGCATACCAATACAAACACAAATCAAACCCCAGGTTCACCAACTTACACAATGAAGCCGTAAGAGACCGGCTATTATCTTTTCAATTTTAGTTGGTGATAAATCAATCTTGGCAAAAAAATTAGCGAGCTGTTAGGTGTAGGGACTTGGCTCTAACCTTAAGTGCCGTCTCTCTCCTCGCTGCAAGATAAGATCAAACAATGTCGGGGTTGTTCTCCTGCAAGAATTCTTGATTTTATGGGTTCTTAAGATCGGTTATATTTAGCAGTCCCAATTTTAATTAGATGATCACTGAAGAATTAAGTGAGCAGAATAACACATCTACCGTCCAGTCCCAATTTCCTTTAGAATTATGCGATAAAACAAGAGGGAGAAAGTCGGGAAAAGCCGATGCACGCGGAAAACTATGATGAATGCTCAGTTAGAAGACTTACAGTGAATCCTCGCAATCTTCATGTGTGATGCTAGACAGAAATTTAAATTTATTCTATATGGAATACAAGCCGATAAAAACCGCACATAAGCAGAAAGTTCTATTAGCGGGAAAGAATTGAGTTAAATTTGGCTAAGTTGAACGATCTATGTGCGTCTCAATTAATAGTGCAGTGTAGCTTAATCCTACGAACACAATCAAAAATTAAATTGCTCTGAAAGCCGTATGTGCAGGTCTATCCTATTCGCCACTCAAGTCAGGCCCCACCCTCTCCGGAGAGTGAAACAGGCCACGACACACCACAGAATAAAGTTCAAGGTCTTTTTACACACGCGAGAGTCCAAACGGACACCGCTATAAATGAGCAGAAATTAAAATTTGCAAAAATTTAAAAGCTAGACTCTACGCTCTCTCACGACTCGACTCGATCTTAAATTAATTGCGGTTTCTTCGGATGTCGGTAAAGATGCGTCGGTTTCTTGAAAAACCGCTCCACGTGCGCCGGGTACCTCGCAATAAAAATAAGAGAGAGAATGTCAGAGAGTGACTCAAAAAAATAATACAAATAAGAAAATAACTGCTGAAAATAAATTGCAGGAAAAAAATGAAATTTACAATGAAAAATTCGGGGGTCAGACTACCCGAATGCGGAAAACCGAACAAAAATTTTCAGACAAAAATCTAAGCCGTTTGCCTCCCCGGCAACGGCGCCATCTGACGAATCCGAAAATGCCAAGTTAAGAAGTTATTTTTATCGTGTCGTGCGTTGTAGGCGGCAATCGGAAACGGTAAAGAAAATACCACAAATAAGTTATTCAATTTTTAATCTCGTGGTTTTATGTTTATTTTACTTGGGCAAGTCCCAAGATCGATCACAAGGAGGCAAAGGAACAACCTAGAGTTAAGTCTATCAAAGTTCGTGTTCGGTTGTCGAGGCGGCCTTTTTTTAGAATTTTCAATGCAATGAAGGGTGCAAAATGCAAATTTGGCCTTATTTTAGGGACTAAAATGTGAATTACGTTCAAACTATGTCCGAAAAATACGAAACTTGGCCGAGATGTAAAATATGATGAAATGAGTGCACTGTAATTTTTTTGGAATTTTTCGATGCAATATGAATTTTTTATGGATTTTTAAATGCAAATAGAATGATTTTTAATATTTAATTATAATAAATATTGAACCTGCTTATTTTCAAGAAATAAAATTATCTAAGATCTATCACTATGTGATGAATCTCAGAAAAATCCTAAACCTCAAAAATGTGGGGTTTAATACCTATTAAAAATTAAATACCAAAAGATGCAAGATGATTTTTATAGAGCAAACTATGCATGCAAATTCAATTCTTTTTGAGCATGATGTTAAGAACAATTAACTCTACGATATGTGATTTTTCGGGGATTTTTTGAGCAATGATTAATCAACTATGAATTTCCAAGCAAGAAATGGGCAAAATATGCAAATTTCCACAAAACAATTATTTATTAATTAATCATCCATCACAAAATTACCCACAACATGTCAAAGTGTAGAGAATCAATTAACAAACATCATGCTATTTTTCGATTAATAAAATAATGTAAAGAGAAGTCCAAATATACGGGGGAACACAAGGGTAGAGATGCAAATATTATAAATAAATATAAAATTGCAGGGGGGGACCTAAGAATAATTACCAATAACCAAAGGATTCTTTGCAAAATTTCTAGAGAGGCACGTGCCCAGCACGTGCCCTCTAGATGGATGGCATGTTGTGCGAATAGGGGAACTACAGGGGGGCTGCTTGCAATTTGACCCCTGTCACGTGCGGGGCACGCGACTTGGGGAGTGACGTGGTGCTGACGTCCCCCCGCGCACGTGCGTCGCACGTGCGGGGGGTCTCGGGCTTCATGCCCGACCGAGGGCGGGAGGTGGTGTGGCGGTGCGTCTGGGCCCCGGCGGAGGAGGTGGCTTGCGAGGCGGGGCTCTGGCAGAGGGAACGGCGGCGTGGCACCGCACTGAAGTGGAGGCGCCAAGCTCCTGGGCGGAGGCGGAGGTTGCCTGGAGGAAGCTGTGGTTAGCGTGAGAGTCGACGAAGCGGCGCTGAGGGCGGAGGAGTTTCGGTGGCGGTGGTGTGGCTCTGGCGACGTGCTGAAGATGAACGAGGCCGTGCTGGAGGCGCGGCGGTTGTCGTGGTGGTTGTCGTAGACGGTGACGGTGGCTCGACGGGGAAGGAAGTCCTGGAGAAGACGCTCAATGTCGTAGTTGCCGCCGATGAAGAGTCGTTGGAGGAGCAGAGCTCCTGGCGGTAGGTGGTCGTGGCCGACACACGACCGTGGGGCGTCGAGGGTGCAGCGGCGTGGCGGAGGAGTTGGTGATGGCGGCGTGGAAGGCGGAGAGCAGAAGGGAGAGAGAGAGAGAGAGAGAGATAGATAGAGAGAGAGAGAGGGAGAGAAGGAGAGAGAGATAACATGCGAAAGAGGTGGTGCTCGACGGCGTTGAGCGGCCGGAGCGAGCAGCAGCGGAGGAGCTTGGCTGCGACGAAGCACGGGAGGCTTCGGATCACGCCAAAAAGGAGGCACCGGGCTGTCACTTCCGATGATGGCCTTTGGTCGATCGGCGGATCAAGATCTCTGGAGGCGGAGCGGTGTCACTTAAATAGGGCAGGGGGGGCGCTCGCCGGAGATGGAAACGAGATCGGGGACGAGGATTCGATGGGTTTGATTGAAGAAGAATCGGAGATCGGGGATTTGCGGGGATGGTTTTGGGAAGGATGGCGGAGACGCTCGACTACGGATGGAAGGGGGGATCGTAGAGGGATTCGCGGTGGTGCGAGATTCGCGAGATCTCCGGCGATATGAGGCGGCGGCGGAGATCCAAAAGAGGAAAGGCAGGCTTGGTGGGGAAGATGAGCAGTGGCCGTCCAATCGGGCGAGATCGGACGGCCACCATTGCAACATGTAGCGCAAGAGGGAGGGCCCGGAGGAGACGCGCGTGCGGAGCGCGTGCCTTTAAGGCACGTGCGACGCACGGGCGCCTATTTTATTTTTTTTAATTTTTTTTTAATTTTTTTTTGTAAAACCTATATATAATAAGCCCAAAAATGGTTGACACGTGGCGGCACCAGGTGCTGCCACGTGTCAGCACCAGAAAATTCCGAAGATAAATATTTTATAAAATCGAGAAAAAATAGTAAACGACCTCGGATCGAAAAAGCTTCTTCACGAAAGTTGCTTGTCTCGATGAGATCTACAACTTTCATGAAGACATCAAAACCAAAATCGATCAAATGTACAAAGTGAATTTTTGGGGTATCCTATGTACATAGAATATCTTAATTTTGGGGTTTTGTAATTTTTATGTCATTTTTAAGATAAGATAAAAAATCCGGAAAAATTACGGTAAAATCAAAGATAAATAAAGACACCTTAATCTAATTTTTTTGGATTTTTATTAATAGGTTAAATAAGTATATAAAATAATAGGTTAAAAACCGCTAAAATATACAATATACAAAAGAGACCCAAAACCCAACTTTCACATATGAGCTCCGATTCACTTGAACTTGGTCTTGTTTTGAAGGTAATTGAATGTACATTAGTTCAAAAGTGAGTAGGATTAAATCGGACACTGGATGGGGAAGATATGAGGGTTTTAGTCCGGAAATTCTGAAATTAGGTTTTGGGTTTTTGGTCCACTTATTTGGGTTAGTTATTTTTTTGTATTTTTCATTTATTCTTGTTAGTGATATGTACACAGTGGAGGTGGTTTTGTGTCATTCGGAGTTAACATGAATGGGTTAAAAATCCGGGAAGTTAGGCTATTTACAGGTCATTTTTGGCATGGATTTTTGGCTTCTTATTTTGTGCAGATTTTTGTGCTAAAATGCAATTCTTATGGAAATTATGCATGAATGCTAATTATGCAAAATAGATGCAAGAATGTTGTTGATTTTTAGGGATTTGAGCTTAATGAGATTTAGAGTGATGAATACGAGATTCATCATTGGGTTGGAAGGGAAGGAGCGTGCCGCCTGGAGATCGCGCAAAGGAGAAGCCCAAAACAGCTGGAGGGCTTGCGCACCAATGTGATATGCGACTAGGGTTTTGCCGCTACTAGCCAATACTTGCAGGAATCGGAATCTCTGGCTGAAAATAGGATTCAAGAAATTGAACCCTAGAATCGAGTATGGAGTTTCAATTGATCTGACACCAAACGATTCTCGTACAGAATAATCTTCAAGAATAAAAAAATCAAACTCGAACCCTCTCTGATACCATGTTAGAAAATAGGAAGCGGAAGCGGAATCGGAAATAAAGATAAATAAACATGGAAGAACAAAGATTTTTACGTGGAACCCTACTACCCAAAGAGCTGGATGAAACTACTGGAGAAGCCCTCAAGTGGGCGGATATTGCATTCCTTTTTCTCATCGATACAAGAGGTTTGGGGCTCCTTATATAGCCTCCACAGAGCCTCCAAGACCCACCACTGGTAGATGTGGGAATAAACATATGCCTGGAGGCATCCATTTACCCATCTCCCTCATATATGATGCATACAACTTATACTCCAACATCCTGGGGTCGCAGGGGAAGGGATAGTGGCTCGACGGAGTTGTTGGGCATCGTGGAGGAGCTTGGACAGCAAGTTATCAACGCAGCATGATGTTTGTACACGTGACAGAACGTGAGATCCAAGTCTGGCGTTGATAGATTCACTGCAAGGGAAGGACTACGACGACGACAAAATCTCCAGGACATTCGAAGCACCTTCCAGTTCATCATGCAGGTGGAACCAACCATCAGCTACTCTTACCGGTCCTCGCTGAAGTCGGAGCTATTCTCATAAGCTCCGCTGACCTCTTCCTTACGTTAAGGATTTCTACCAAAGAAGAAGAGCAGTCACCGTCAGATCGGTGACCCTCTTCAAATCCAACCCTTCAGTGTCTAAGGAAGCACCACCACCTGATCCATGTGCATCAACTTCGCCCACATGCGATACATGGACTACCGGAAACAATTGCAGATGTGCCCTTCATTTTTGCAGTAATTAAAGAAGTGCTTTCGAGTGCTAAATATTTATTTATATTTTCTATTTTGCAATAATATCTCCATCTTAGAGTATCAATTTAGACCTTATATGTTATCATTTCCTATTTTCCAAAACTTACATCTTGTAGTACAATTATTATTTTACGATTTGAGTATTTATTAAGAATTTTCTGAGCATTTAGTGATTTATTGAAAAATATGTGGAGAACAATATCATATTTTGCTCAGTCTGCGTTCTTAAATTCAAAATAAATCATCAATTACTCTAAAAACTTCCAGAAAATCACATTTTGTAGAACTAATTGTGCTTCGTTTTGTCTTTAAAAATCATCTCATGTGCAAGCATAATTGTTGAGATTGTTGAGATAATTATGGTAGTTGTTGAGATAATTATGGTAGTTTTCTATTTTAGGTATGTCTCTCTTATGTAATTAACACAAGGCTTTTCTCCTATATAAGAGAGCCCTAGGGTCTCTTCTATCGTATGAAAAACGTTTCTCCAAACATGGTATCAGAGCGACGGTCCTAGATCGGGGTTCCCGTATCCCACCCAAAACCCTAACCCTAACCCCCCTCCCCCCCGCCTCCTCTCGACGCCGCCGTAGCCCGGCTAGGGCCCTCCCCCCGCCGACCGTTGCTGCCCTAAGGCGGTCCAGCCCTTCTGCGCCACTGCCTGGGTTTTCCCCAGCCACCTGCGCCGCCGCCCGGACCGACCCCTGCCATCCTGAGGTGCCGCAACCCCCCCCCCCCCCCCGCCTCTTGTGCTCGGCTGGGGTGTCCAGCAAGTGCCGAGTGCGCTCCGGATGACTTCCCGTGATCTGAAAGTGGTATTCCAGCCCCTGTTTTGCAATCTATTTGGTCTGATTTTGGTTGTCGGTGGTGTTTTTGGTCTTCCATATCACATCTAAACGCTACTAGACCTTAATAAACTGCATAGGAATGGTTGTATAAGTCTACATATACAACCACTCCTCTTCATGCTTGTGTGGACATTATTCGGTTGATCTACTCCTCAGTTGTCCGAGGTTCATTTCATTAATACAATGTCCGACACTAAAAGTGGCGTGTTCTCTTCTTCTGGTGCATTCAAAGGACCTGCACCAATAGTCAAGATGGATGGGACCGATTATGAACTATGATCCATGCAGTTTCGCACTCTTATGCAGTGCCGCAACAAAGAGCACATTATCACCGAATCCGAACTGGCGGACAAAACTGGGGCCAATGCTTCGTGGAAGCAAGATAATGCTTATGCTCGTATTTGGCTCTCCGGGACGCTCACCACGAAGATTGCCAACGATATTGTCAACCAACCCACTGCAAAGGCTATGTGGGATATATTAGCAGCCACATATGGGCAAGCTAAGAATGAGAGAAAGATTCTTCAGTTACAGTTTGATATTTTCTCGACCAAACAGAATGGTCGCCCACTTCATGTGCATTTTTCTCATCTTCGCGGCATGTTTGAACATCTACACAGCTTCATGCCTATCACTGCCAGCACCGAGCAGCAACAACAGTATCGGAACGCCACTATGACTGGGGTGTTCCTATCCTCTCTTGATTCCGAATATGATGCAGCACGTACACAGCTTCTAACTGGAGAGACGATACCCCCTATGGAAGAAATATACAAGCGACTCGGTCGGATAACCACTACTGTCGCTCAGAATCCTTCCGCTATGGCCGTCTCACGGGGAAGGGGAGGATCTTCCCAGTTTCGAGGGCGTGGTCTTCGTGGTCGTGGTGGTGGCCGTCAGCATGGCCCGTGTTCTTATTGCCATCGTCCTGGTCACTCTGAGGAGACATGCTTTCAGAAGCATGGATATCCAGCCTCTGCAAGGGTTGCTGAACAGACAGAACCTACCTTGGCTCCATCCCAGGATGCTCGCCTGGATGATATTGTTTCTAAACTTCGCGAGATGATGTCCGCTCCCATTATTCCGGCTGCGACTTCCTCTGATATTGCGGCTACTGCCAAAGCCTCGTCTAGCTCCTCAGGTACTACTTATGCTCTTACGAGTGGTAGCAGCTCTGATTTGACTGATTGGATTGTGGATTCGGGAGCATCTCATCATATGTGTGGAGATCGAGCACAGTTTACTTCCTACAGCCCGATTGCCTCTGGTCGATTCGTGGTGATTGCTAATGGAGTTCGACTACCTATTGTTGGTCAGGGGGAGATTGTTCTAGCTCCTTTTCATTTGCAGAACGTTTTACATGCTCCAACCTTTCAGATGAATCTTTTGTCTATTAGTCAAATTACAAAAGATTTACATTGTCGTGCCATATTTGATCCATCTTCCCTTGTGTTTCAGGATATACTGACGGGCAGGGTGATTGGATGTGGTGGCTGTGAGCAGCGAGGATTGTACAAGCTTACCATACCATCTCATGCTGGGATCGCTACTATTCCTTCTGTATCTGTTTCACCGTTCATGTGGCATCTACGCTTTGGACATATTCCTCTTCAGAAGATGTGTCATGTTCTACCTCAATTATCTACTCGTACTATCTTGGATTGTGAAGCTTGTCAGCTTGGAAAGCACCATCGCTCTTCATTTCCGTCTCGTCAGAGTCGTGACAGTAGTCAGTTGTTTGAGTTATTTCATTTTGATATTTGGGGTCCTAGTCGTGTTCCTGATCATCAGGGACATCGTTTTTATTTGGTTGTTGTTGATGATTACTCTAGACTATCTTGGGTGTTTTTGTTAAAATATAAGTCTGAAGCTGGTGCTCTAATCAAGTCTTTCCTTATTGAGATCAAAAACATTTTCTCCGCTAATGTTAAAATTATTCGTACGGATAATGCCTTGCAATTCTCTACCTTACAATTATCTGCATTTCTCAGATCTATTGATATTATTCATCAGACCTCTTGTGTTCATACGTCACAGCAGAATGGTGTAGCTGAACGCAAACACCGTCACCTTCTAGACGTCACACGGATGCTTTTGATTCAGAGTCGAGCTCCACATTCTTCCTGGGGAGATGCTGTTCTTACAGCCTGTTACTTAGTAAACATGATGCCTTCCACCATGCTAGGAGAAAAGGTTCCCTTCTTGATTGTGTTTCCCGAGAAGGACCTATTTTCTCTCACTCACAGAGTTTTTGGTTGCGTCGCCTTTGTCCACAATTTTGCTCCCGGTCGTGACAAGCTCTCACCCAGAGCGGTCAAATGTGTTTTTGTTGGATATTCTCGTACCCAAAAAGGGTATCGTTGTTTGATCCTGTAAGACGGAGATATTATGTGAGTGCTGATGTCACATTTTTTGAGTCTATTATGTATTTTTCTCCTACAGGTGATAGATTGTCCAATGGTAGTTCTGAAGAAGATGTGGTTGTTCCTCCACCACCTCCTTCTCCTCCAACTCTGCCAACTCCACCACAAATCTCTCCACCTCCAACTCCATCTCCATCTCCACCTCCACCTCAATTCTTGCCACATGTTTACACCCGTAGGTCTTCTACTCACCCCGGTGCTCATATGCCCTCTACATCATCCAACACGCCTCAGGTATGTCATGAACATATTATTTCATCTGATGGTCTTTTGGATGGATCACAGGCTGAGACAATTATACAGAACAGTGTGGATGATGACCTGGAGGTTCCCATTGCTTTGAGGAAGCCTCGTCGTCAGTGTGCTACTTACCCTCTTGCTGCACATGTTAGTTTGGATCATCTTTCAGAAGAGTACAGGCACTTGGTTGTGGGACTATCTACAGTTATTGTCCCACGAACATATCAGGAGGCGTTACAGGACAATAGATGGTGTATGGCCATGGAAGAGGAGATGGCAGCCTTGCAGTCACGGGGTACATGGAGTCTTGTGCCTGCTCCTTTGGGTGCCTCCATAGTCGGCTGCAAGTGGGTATTTACAGTCAAGCACAAAGCAGATGGTAGTTTGGATCGCTACAAGGCGAGACTTGTGGCGCGTGGGTTCACCCAAACCTATGGGCAGGATACCTTCTCCCTAGTAGCCCGACACTCTACGCTTCGTATCCTTCTGTCAGTTGCAGCTTCCAAGGATTGGCCTCTTTATCAGCTTGATGTGAAGAATGCATTCCTATATGGGGATCTACAGGAGGAAGTTTATATGCAGCAGCCACCAGGGTTTACTACTGAGGGGGAGTCTCAGAAGGTATGCAGGCTCCATAAGGCGATTTATGGCCTTAAGCAGAGCCCTAGAGCTTGGTACCAGAAGCTATCGGAGCTAATAGAGCAACAGGGGTTTGTACAGTCTACTGCAGATCATTCACTTTTTGTCCAGAAGACACAGAGAGGTACCATTGCTATTCTTGTCTATGTAGATGATATCATTGTCACAGGGGATGATGAGCAGGGCATTCAGACTGCCAAGGAATTCCTTGGTACGCAGTTTGTGACCAAGGATCTTGGCACTCTTCGATACTTTCTTGGACTGGAGTTTGCAAGGAATCAGCGTGGTCTTGTGATGACCCAGAGAAAGTTTGTGATGGATCTGCTTTCTGAGACAGGTATGACAGAATGCAAACCTACTACTACTCCTATAGATCCAGGTGTGAGATTGTATGATGATGACACTGAAGAGGTTGACAGCAGGAGATACAGAGAGCTTGTTGGGAAGCTCTTATATGCCACCATCACCAAACCAGATATTTGCTTTGCAATGTGCAAAGTTTGCCAGTTCATGGAGCAACCCAGGAAGGTGCATATAGATGCGGTTCAAATGATTTTGAGGTATCTGAAGAACTCACATGGTACTGGTCTTATCTTCAGCAGGGATACATCCCTTGAGGTGAATGTATGTGCAGATGCAGATTATGCAGGGTGCCCCAAAGACAGGAAGTCTACTTCTGACTTTGTTGTTTTTGTAGGCAACTCCCTTGTTTCATGGAAAAGCAAGAAGCAGACAGTGGTTGCAAGATCCAGTACAGAATCTGAATACAGGGCCATGGCACAGGGAAGTGCAGAGATGATGTGGGTTAGATTCGTATTGACGGACCTTGCTGTTGAGGTTCCTCTTCCTATGCAGTTGTTATGTGATAATCAAGCAGCCATGTTTATTGCCAATAATCATGCTTTCCATGGACGAACTAAACATATAGAGGTGGATTGCCATTACACTAGAGACATGATTCAGAAAGGTCTCATATCCACCACTCATGTTTCTACTGGAGATCAGACAACTGATATCTTCACCAAGGCACTTACTAGAGGTCCTTTCCAGAAGTGTTATACCAAGCTGAGCATGATAGATATCTATGCTCCAACTTGAGGGGGAGTGTTGAGATTGTTGAGATAATTATGGTAGTTGTTGAGATAATTATGTTAGTTTTCTATTTTTGGTATGTCTCTCTTATGTAATTAACCCAGGGCTTTTCTCCTATATAAGAGAGCCCTAGGGCCTCTTCTATCGTATGAAAAACGTTTCTCCCAACAATAATTTGCTTAAAATAAATTGTATAGTGGTCTTCGTAATTAATTTTTAATTGATTCAAAACTCAATATTTTTAGGATATTGAATGTGTTCTGCATTCGTCTCAATTGGGGGTATTTAGGACATTTTTTAGTTTTGGAAAATGTTAAGCTTTGATATTTATTAAAATTAATTTATTCAAGAGTGATTTTGTATTTAAATATTCATACAAAATTCATTCTCTCAGAAAAATCCAAAAAAATAAAGTAGCTTGTTTTGCATAGATTAACCTGATCAAGTTTCGTAGTGTTTGGATTTGATTTGATTTGATTAAAAAACTATAAAAACATCCATGAACTTGATCACATTTGCATAGCATCATTTATTTGCATAAAAATTAAAAAATGCCTTCTTTGAAAATCTAACATCAAATTATTTAAATCTAATCCTGAGTGTGTAATTGCTTCCATGTGTTCGTCCTTGAGCTTAACCCAAGTAAAATAAAATTTGACCACCTTCACATTAATTGTACATTAATTATTTAAGTGATTTTTGACCAAATCACGATTTGTTTGACTACAACAACGCTAATTCACATCAATTAACTAGGTCATTCAGAGGTTCATCAAAGGTAAGAGGAGGATTCTGATTAGAATAACTCAATACTAACCCAAGGTATTGAATCAAGTAAAAGTAAAATTGATGGCAGAGTTTGTGGTGTAAGACGGAGTATGTTTACAAGGTTGAGGTAATAATTGTGATGTTTACATGGTCGTGAAGGTGATTGAAAAGTTTCTAGGGTTTCTAGTGTAAAGTAACCCTACTTTTTAAATCCAGTATTACACGATGTACTTAAAAGATAATTTCAAATAGAAGTTTTTGACAATGGTGACTTAGATAATTTCAAATTAGAAGCTTTTGACAATGGTGACTTTCACACCAGCCCGGATCACCTTCAAGCTCATCTCTCATAGGACATTTCGCAGGGATGAACGTAAGTAATTTCTCACTCGTCATCTTTGTTAGCAACGGAAAGCTCTTGCCTTATTCGTGACAACGAGTGCACTAGACTCGATGAACTCATTCTTTGGTAACTCCTCACTAAGAAAATGACACAACCTTCAGTGCAACACTAAAAGAAAGGGCCAACTATATCAATGATATGAAAATCAAATTACATTAAAACACCTTCTACAATTTGTGACAGAGCTCGATTTATGATAATCAAGCCAAACATCCCGAAAACATTGGTCGTGAGGCGTCATGACTAACTCGTCTTTTTAGTTGTGGATTTAGGTTCACGAGCATATTGTGTTGATACAATAATCGAAGACGCACAATTCTTGGCTTCTTTCAAAATCCAGTAGACAGAAGGTTGGAGTTCAATCTAGACAATTCGCCTTTGTACAAAATATCATGTTATGCCTTTCATGCACATGAGTGATAGAGGGCTACGCTAGCCATGTAGGAAGTAGAAGATGTGTTATAGAGCATTTCAATGACTGAATATACCCAAAAAAGGACATATTGAGCCTGACATGGACCCAAACCAATATAATAGAGTATGGGCTTCTATAGTGGTCATGTTGGCAAACAACTAAAAAACACGGTTTATAAATTCCAGTTTTTTCTGCATCACATTGCACCAAAGTTGGTAAATCTTCGCTAACCTAGCAAACTGTCAAATTTTGTTGTATATGGTCGCAATCCTAGTTTTACCATTGTTTAAAAAAATGGTGAAGCCTTCTCCCACTATAATTAGGATCGGCTACATGGATTCTTGCTCAAATCCATGTTGAAAGATGCGACTACTTTTTTACGTTGGTTGTCGACTACCTAATGCAACCCCTACAAGGGGGATTTGAACCCTAGTCTTTTGGGTGATAGGCAGATTGTACTACCACCAAACCATTTAAGTGGGTGCAAGTATTACCATTGTTTATTACATTTAAATAAACTCAATTTGACAATTTTTATTTCAGGTTGTGGCCATCACTTTTTTATGAAATTCACATTTTCAATTGATATTTTTGCTAGCATTCCATCTAGGTAAAAAGCTGGCATAATGATTGCATCTCTTATTGATTTAATTCCTTAAATCTTCACTTTTTGACTTTAGCATGAGCTTATGCAGCAGGTTGCCATTTCTAATAATTAGTAGTTAGATATTGATTTCATTTCAAAAAAAAGAACCAAACTTGATTATTATTCTAGGTTCATTAAGTCTTTCCTGTAAAAACTTGGGCAAGGTTTTTGCGGTTAGAGAAAGCCTTCATAGGCATGTATGTCTCTATAGTTATGTGTTGTTTGAAAATAAAAAAAGTCAAGCTTTATTATTTTTTTAATTGTTACCCTTCTCACGTCAGGCTCCCTCATGTACAATCAACATCCTTGCACTTGAGTGCCCTTTCAATGCATGTTGTCTTGCAACTTTTAGCCAGTAACAAGTAATTTATAAATGTTTAAATAACTGAGGAGTGCTGGCTAATTAGTAACCCGATTCTTATGTTTTCATACTTTGTATGTAAGTTTGCAAAAAAATGGAAATCATGGTTGGGTTTTTAGATTGCAAGGTTTCATCAAGGCATAGAGGAAAAGTATGATCTTACTGATCTGAGAACAGTGGAGTTAGTTCCGATAGCAGCTCCTCGGATGAACATGGAAGGTTATAATCCTGAACGATAGCAGTAGCAGCTTCCAGAGGCTTCTTCCCTACTATGCTTTGTAGCCTTTTATGATCCCATAGCTTTCCATATTTTGGCAGGAAATCCCTTAATATATCCACCACGATTCCATCTATTGCATGTAAAAGAATAACATCACTTAACTATTCAAGTGACAAAAAACATTACAGTATTTTTGTTGAACGAGAAAATACAACAATGTGAAAATAATAAATACCACTATAATGACAAGATACAGCGTCGAATAGGAAAATGAGATAATTAAACCTGTATTGAGGAGTGTTCCATCCAAGTCGAGAATCACATGGGATACCAACTTCCTCAAAGAATTTGTAGTGGCCATTCCTTATCAACACAAAGGAAAACAAATCTGACAAGTGGACATTGCATCAAACAATCTTTTAACACAGTTACTTCGTTTAGAAAAAAATAAAAAGTGCCGTGCAGAAAATCGGTACAGCATGTGATATAAATCTATGGGCGTTTTTAATGCAGAGCTGAAAGTAAAACTTTATTTACTGTAAATGATATGAACCGTGCATGGTGCGGCTAAATGATCTTACATCGAAAAATACTGCAGACAGATGGGCAAACAGAGACGAAAATCAATTATAATGGGGAAGTTTGCTGACAATATCTTTGCAAGGGAACAGATCCAAAACTGGAAACAATATCTCAACCAAAGTTTTCTGGAGAACGGTAGCAAGAATGAGAGTACCGAGAAATGGATCGTTGCGGCTGCCACTGTGGTAGGTGGCAGGGGCTTGACGACGACTCTCGGTAGAGGCGTCGAAGGTGCAGGGAGGAACGATGTTTGGCGTTTACAATGGCAGCCACTGGGCTGGTCAGGTGTCGAAAAGGCGAGGCAGGATGGCGAGGTTTGGGTTTGGGCGGTTGGGGACGATGGTAGCGGTGGTGGTATGAGACCGCGGCGGGCCGAGCTGGACGCGGAGGCGAAGTGATGACTGTGGTGGATTCAATGGTGTAGGTGCGGTAGGTGCGGCCGGCTGGTCAGGTGTCGAAAAGGGAAAGGGAAGAGGGCTGAGAATAATATATACAGAGAAAGGAAAGAGAAGAACTAGTGGGGTAGGTGCGGGAATTGAGGGAGAGAGGTTGGATTTCCAAAAACTTTGGGTTCATAAGGAGAGAGGTTGGATTTCCCGATGGGTTAGATCCAAAATTAAGTTGAGAGTGAGTTAGTTTTTCCATATACTTTTCTACATCCCTTCACACATGCATCCGTACGTAGAAATCGTTATGTATTTGATAGAATCGCATTAAAGTACAGGCAAATTAGAGTAATGTCATTGTTAGTGGTTTGTTGCTACATCAATTCTCCTCGTAAAGAAACATCTTGCTCTTGCCAATGACCTGCATGTAATTGTGGAGGAGAGATGGACGAAGGGTTCAAAGTTCTTTTTTGGTTATTGCAATGAAGAAGTTGTGACATATGGCAACGGTTCTTTTTGGAGAGAACCCGATGATGGGGCAACGATTCCCTCCTCAAATTTTTAAGTGATCCCTTGCCAGAGGCAACGATTGGGGCTCGATGCATAAGTCAATCGTGTCTCACCCTGAGCCCCAACATGCACATATTTCACAACATCACTGTCATCACCTCTGCTAACGGATGATCTCATTGTCCACCACCCTCTCCGCTGCACTCGTGTGCTCGTGTGCTCCCCTATCTCGACTGACCACTCCTCTTTCATCCGCGACCCAATAGTCTACCGGAACCTTTTGCTTTCGCCATCCTCTACAAGTTGATTAGGGTTTGCACTTCTCCTTCAATCCGTTATAGTGTGTGTGTGTGTTTAACATGGCCTTTTTTTTTTGATGTGTAAACTTGTAGTGTAGATCTATTATAGATGTACTCCTCTTTGAATGTGGTTTAATAAGTTGGTTGTTCGTGTATTCGAAGAGAAGATGGTATCTGAAGTGTTTTATTTTATACGCGGTGAGTGTGGTCTTTAGGGTGGGGAAGCCACTCATGAAAGAGGTTGTATAAACTAATCAAAATAAGATCGGGATTGACATACACGAGATTAATTGACAATATCGTGGTTATATTATCAAATTATTCAAGATTGCATGAGTTTGGATTTTTCATAAGATGTCGCATGATCAAAAAAATATTTTTTACGAATGCAAAGTAGACAAAGATGTGATTATGAATATCGCCTAAAAAAGGCATGGCTAGAGAAGGAGTGGAGTGCATAAGCACATCACTCGCACCTGGTAGAGTTCCTGACGCTCCGCTTCTTTATTTATTTTGGCTAGACTGAATCATTGTCGGTGCTTTTAGGAGCCCTAGGCATGATGAATTCAAACTAAAAAATAAAGAAATCTGCCATGAGAGGTAGAGTCTAGGGGTATGCGAAGGAGGATGGCCCGCTAAAAAGTCAGGAGACAACTAGTTAATAGGTTAGTTTACTGAGAAATGATGAAAATCAAACCAACCATTTCTATTTGTAGTCCTTGTTATTTTTCATCTCCGTTAAGACATGAGTTTCTACATTTGTGCCCCAGGCTTTTACACATGCATCGCAATGATTGTGACGCTCTGCCCCTCCAGCTACCGAAATCGACGGGACAGGAGTGTCGGACCCATGATCCAAATACCTCCATGATCTTTGATAATGAGCAAACAATCTTATGCACATTAGATCAAATTTGAAATATATATAACAGCAAGAGAATGATGTAAAAGGGAATGTAAATGCAACATCAATTCATTCTCATTAATAATGTCCAACAAGTCCATGTCCATGAATGAGATACAGTATATAGCCATAAAATGTGTAGCAGAAGTACTTCACATATTTCATTACATTTGCCTCGCAAATAGAACATGAAGGAAAAAATGTGGAAATAAATACTTTTTCTAAGTAAAACGCACCCCATTTGGTGAAAGATGATGTAAAATGTCCAATCTCCTCAAAAGTTGCTAATGCTACGGTTGTTGCTCAGGTACACCGGTTGGGTTCATACGAAGGTGACGTTATGAACAATTGTCCAGTAACGAGACAAATACTATAATAACTGATATAGGGATAAGCAAGATATGTGTGCTCAACTCTATCTAGTAACATATACGTATATTGTAGAAACTGGAATATACCAAATTATTCTAATTCGCAAGGGATTACATGATCACTAATTTTATTTATTAGTTTAAGCATCACTATGGGACTACCACTTTAATCTTGATATTTCTACACATTGATTAGAGTTCACAATGGTCTACAATTACAATTACTGATATCCAATCATGAATCATTTCTCGTAATATTTTAGCACACATAACTACGCGACTCGCAGACCTCCATTACGCGGTAACTTGTTTGTCATGTTGAGTAAATCTTCAAGGATCTTTGTTCGACTAAAACAGTAAAAGATCATAAATCATGATTTCTCCAACTTCAAACCACATCCCTAAATACCTCTCACAATAATATTACTCAAATAGAATTTGATGCGATCACACCCAATTCTACTGCTAGTCCTAATATCGTGTATAAGTGTGAAACCAAGAATACCAGTCGCGCCACCTACCAACTCCGTCGAGCGACTCTGGATGCTACAGGGATGTTAGGTGCAACGCATCACCCAACTCGTCTGTTGAGGTCGCGACCTTCATGGCATCTACTCGAGACCCAAAGGGTTCATGCCCAATTCCTTGCGACGCTTAACTTCATTTGCCCCGATTGACATGAAATTTCACCATTGGGACGATAACCCTTATAGACAAGATCAATGCTAACGATGTGGCAAAGATCTGAAAATAATTGACATAGCCATACCTCGTCACAATGAGATGACTCTAGGTCCTCACCATCATCGTATGATTAATTGATATCTTCGGCTTCTAGAGGAATGGAGATTGCTATTGTTTTTTTTGTCTTATGCAGATAAGCAAGCATCTACAATTACATGGACAAATTTTCTCCTAATACATCTTGTATTATCTCTACAAATCATTGTAGGACCATTCAATACCAATATCAAAATTCACTCATTGACATGATAACATTGTATGTATACTGTCAAGTTATTACCTTGACTTTAAAAAGAAACACAAGCCTTGGTGCAAAACACAAGCCTTAATATAATTATTTTTTAACTTAAAATCTCATTTTTCATTAATGCGATTGAAAATCTAATTTCATGTGTTACTACATCAATATTCTAATTTTAATGCTATTACTTACTTGGTTATTTTATTTACTTACACATATTCTTTCCATATATGATGGTATCTAGAGTTGGTAGTGATAATTCCATATTTGTTAAGCATCAGATGTGAATAACATTGACCAATATGCACTAATATCTTGTACTATATGTATTAATATCAACGTAAGATAAATACTTTAATATCCATGAGCATCTCGACATTATTCTCAAATATAACAAATGTTGATATCTCAAGCATTCCCTACAATATACGCTAATTCCATTTGTAGTTGTTGTTAGCAATGTGAGCTTGAGGTGAACCATTCATGCAATGAATGTTATTGTAATAAATGATTTATCAATAAAAATATTGATTATTTTCACTCCCTTTCTGAGATTGAATGAATGAAAGCATTATAAGGTCCCTCTGTACAATAAGGGTTATGTACTATGGCCAACTTGATAATCATAAAACTGTTTATTAATTGATTGAATCATAGAGGATGCTGCTTGGATGAATATCTAAGGAGTTAGATAGAGGACTCATCAAGCATCATTAAATGATTGTTAAGTGATGATCTCCAGCCTGAGTAGGAGATGGCAATCCTTTCTCATTTGGCTGATATATGACCGACCTCTTGATGCAGGTCCTCTGCATGGGAATAGTGATTCGGAGGTGTCAGATTAGTTGAGTCAATGGGTTGACTTAACGAGATCGAGATAACCAAAGACCTATGTTGAATATTGTCACAGCATAGGCATGCATCCTCTGACCAGAGACAGATGTGTTACTATTTGTCTGAGTATGCACATTTGGCAGACCAATAGGTTGATGACCTAACCAAGGTCTATACACCGGCGAGCTGGTATGCATGTAAGGACATATGAGTAATACGATCTCTCAAAGGGATCATACAGGTTCACATGTTAACTGGAAGACATGAGCTCACTCATGAGGTATTGGGACTGATCAAATTCCGTGCATGGTCGTCATGCTTTGGAAGCATGACATGAATTTGAAGGTAAGATATATGCTTTGAGAAAGCATATGATCTATACCAAATCCCAGTGACCAAGATTGAGAAACATGGTGATCAAACCCTGAAGATGACAGTGTAAATTGATCTATATCTTCAGGATGATCATAGGTCTTCCAGTATGCAGGATGTACGGGTGTTGGGAATACCTGAGGGTGATGCGATCATAAACGATTGTATAACCATGACGCTTCCATTCCGTGGGAGTGATGAAACATGTTTTGATTTTAGTGACTCCTCTCAGTAAAGAAGTGACCTAATCTTAGTCCATGTATTGGACATTGATCTGAATGAGATTCAGATGCAATGAGAAGATTAGGTTTACGGCCTTGATTTAATCAAGCATCTATGGGAGGTCCATGAGATCTGGATTTGAGATGTGATCTCAATATCCAAGTCACTATACGTGGAACAATCCAATCGCCCTGTCCTTATCTCCAAGTATTTGCGGAGAAATCGCATTATTCTTGAAAGTGTTCAAGAATAATTCCATGTTTGAATTATATCTAAGCATTAAGAGAATGATAATAAAATGTGATTTAATTGTCTTGATGAATGTGAAAATTATCCAATATAATTAAATGTGATTTAACAACTGTGAATAAGAATAATATGGATAGCAATATCCAATTATTCATAATATATTATAAATGTGATTTATAATGTATTAGAGAGAGCTAATTATGATTTATATTTGTTAATTAATTATTGATGTGTATTTGATACACACTGTGTAATTATATTTTATTTTAAGTTGTGAATGTGATTTGCAAATTTCCAATGGCAAGATTGTAATATTCTCAAAATTAATTATGATTTTTTTTGAAGAATAAATCACTACAAAAGTTATTGGAAAAATAATGGAGATTTTCATGGAGATATGCAATCTCATGAGATTTCATGAGATTGCCTCCACATGGAAACAAGTGGACGGCTACCAAGTCCTATATGGAATTGGTGGTCGTCCACCATATTTCATGGGGAGATGCTATCTCCATAATGATTATCTCCTTATTTGTTTGATTTAATTTAGGATTGAATTGTATTTGATTTATCAAATATATTTAATCTAAATTAAATTATTAGTTGTTGGTTTTTTTACCAACAATAATCTGGACCATTGGATTAAACATAAATCAATCTCATCCATTGATTTTATATGTCCCATGCAAAACCCTATAAATAGAGAGGCATACCATGCTCTCTAGGGTAATGCAATTGAGACACATATCTCTCTTCCTCTTCTACACGTCAAAGCCTCTTCTCTCCTTCTCTTGGTGGTCGTCCACCAAACCCTAGAGGAGAGCATTCGTCATCGCTTCGCCACCGCATCGCTGCCTCGACGTTCTTTGGTTCTCCATCTTCTTTGGAGTGCTACGCTCGTGAAGAAGGTGTTCGATCTCGTACAACGAGATCAGGAGTTCACCGTGCTTAGATCAACTTGTTGGACTGCGAGGATCACGCGACTCATCCCCGCGCTCGCAAGCGTCTTCTCCGACGATCATACTTGAGACAGGAGGTCTCTTTTCGTAAAGACTCGATCAGCCACGCTTCAAGAGGTATTCCTTTATACTTGATGTGGTTCTAGATGAAATGATCTGAAAATCGTTCTTGGATCATGTGGTTTCATCGCATGAAAATTTTTTAAATTCCGTTGCATAGAACAACTAGTTCGACTAGTCGTTCTTCGTCGTATTCGATACAACGCTCACGCTTTCGTGATGCGTTTGAGGATTATTCCATATCCTTCAGTTGCAACAACATGTCAAATCTAGTTATCATATCTAAATCAAAATAAAATTGATTATATGAAAGAAAAAAAGTTGAATCAACTCGAAATGAAATTGATTATATGAACGTACAGAAGTTGAATCAACGTATAGACAAAATGTTTCATCTACAACATGTTACGATAATTATCATGCATACTAATCGCATCATCACAATGAAATAATTCCAACGTCTAATAAATGTGTATCAACATGTATGCTAACAAGTTTAGAATAATATATGTGTTACTGATATTATGTCAAAGATGTTTAATACTAATTTATTATTAATACTATTTTGTTCCATGAGAATTAATGTTGCTCGATCTTCTGGAGGAGTGTATAGTATTCATAAGATATCCTTACGTATACAATGGATTTCAAAATTTTGGCATAGATCTAACAAGTATTGCATGAGATTGATCAAATCTAACACCATTAGTGTTGTAGATGATCTGTCTTATAAATAAGAGGTTCTTCTATAACGACAATTTTATATGATATAGTTAACATACCATGACGAACAAGCATCATCGTATCTCGAGATCAATAACATGATGAATATGATTCGAAGGAAAACTCGATACCCGCACAAGTTTTAATTTAGGACCACTGAAAATAATGTGAACCCAACATCGTAGAAGGGATAAACTTCATTACAAAAATCTTATTTTATTCGTATATGTATCAAGGCACAAAAAATTGAGAGAATATTATTGACGAAATATAGTTCAGAAATGTAGTACCACCAACAATATATTAATCATGCTACAAGAAGAACATAAGGCTCTAGAGATGTTTAGGAATACAGGGACAAAGCTATGTGGAAACCAACAGTAAGAGGGGGCTATTTATCATTACCTTCGAGGATGTTCCCTCGGGATCTCCTCTCGCACGGAAATGGTATTTCTGTTGCTTGATCGGAGAGCGAATGCACGCACAATGGTGACCTCGATCTCTCCTATGTGACGGTGGTCGTGGATCTTCGATCGGAGCACCTTCTCAGATATCGACGGCGACCCTCCGTGACTAATCCATCCACGATGGTGGTGCTCCAATGAGGGGGGAGGGTGGTGGTGGCTATGTTTTGAAGAGGACAACCTATCATAGCCTATTTATATAAGGAGAGGTGAAATGGATCCAAAATTAAGATCCGGTTCGATCCATATATGGTTCTCAATCGCCCAACTTAAAACATCAATATATTGGGCTAGGAATGTCAGAATTTGATGTTCTTGGGTTCGTTGGAAAGATCTCGACGAGATCTATGAAATGGCATAGTCATTTAAATTTTTTGGATGTCAAAAAATTCTCTAGAATTTATGACAAATTACGAGATTTCACAATGATGGTGGAGGGTGTTGATCGACTCCGATCACAACTCGAGTCATGCGGTGACTGCGACGAGCTTGGCTGGTCCCCTGCTCGAGTTCAGCTACGTGGAGAAGAGCCTCTGTGGATCGCACCCAGGAGGATGTCTTCATAGGAAATCATGAGTCAAGATGTCACCTTAACTCTAGATCACGCGCTCTGTGATCCCTTCTCGTGATGATAGACGAAGGTGGATAATCTTGATCACATATGTTGATGGGCTTTGTAGGAGGAAGATGTGTAGTATGATGGGGGGAATTGGTTGCCTAAGATTTGGGGATTGGGTTCATCATGAGGGTTTGGATATTGGTCGTTAGAGAACGATTGCGAAGGGATCGGGGACGAAGCCAGGAATTTCTACTCGGGGGGGGGGGGGGGGGGCAAATTATTGAGACTATATAATTTATCTTTGCTACTATTTCTCATTATAATTATTAAAATGTGTTTACACATGTATTTCAGAAAGATATCCTTGTAAACTTACAATTTTACAAAAATATACCAACAAATATTGTATTGACAAAAAGATTCTTACAAGCATGTTCAAATCAAAATACACTTTCATTAACATGATGCTAAGTTATACCATTAAAATAAAGATTTTTAAATAAGTAATATTACATGGCTCCTAATGTAGGAACTTACATGAGATATATATGTACCAATTTTATATAATATTGCATATGTATATGTTTTATAATAGATACATAAACAAATACACTTTGATGTCCACATATATTTGTGCATTTATTTGTATATTGTTTTAATATATAGCTGTAGATTTATTTTTAGTTATAAATAATAAAATCATTTACACTTTTTATACATTTGATACAGGTTTTAGGAAATAATTACATATATTATTTTTGTATTATAACAAGTCATTCAATTCAGATATAACACATTTCCTGATACTATGATCTCCTTAACAGCATATGGACAACAAACCTACTTTCGTAGAGTGCCTAACACATCAATTCAAGATGTTGAGTAGAAACTAAGTGACTGTTTTCACTGAATATTTCTCTTTTGTCAAAGCTTTGTTTTTTTTCTTGTGACATTGCAAACGTTGAAGTGGATTTTATATCTTATATATAATTTTCAAGATATGGTAATACATTATTCATATTCGTTGATATCAACATTGACATCCATAATTATGTAGATATAGATATGGAAATACTTATGCGCTTTTCCATAACTGACCATTTATATAGTAATGTTGGTATCTCTGTAGAATGATATTAGTCTTTATACTTTATATAATTATCTTACTAATTCCATCTTTTTTATTGAGTTTATTTATTTTTAAATGAAAGTGTTTAAAAGATATAAAATATATATTGTACAATATGTAAATGTTAATATGTAAATGCTAATAGTCGATTGTATTTTTTAATAAAGGGAATAGTTTACTACAACAAAATGAGTTTATGTGTATGTTTTTAAATATGTCATATTTCGTCCACTTTAAGTATACAATAATGAATAGCATTTATTACAAAATAATTTTTATGTTAGAATTAGCTATGAATATCATATTTATTACTGTATCATTAGTAAATGATCAATAGAGTGCTTATCCATTGCTATTTTTTAGAATTTGAACTAATCATCGTGATCAAAATTACAGTAGCTCAATGTTTCTATATGGATCACCAGTATTGTGTAACAGTGGGTATTACTTTTATCCTTAATTTCAAGTATAAAAAGATCGTTTCATAACAAAATAATAGATGCCATTAACAATTTAAAAATGGACGTTATGGTGATGAATTAAAAAAAGATCAATATATAGTTACTTTATTGTTCGGATTATGTGTAACATGTAGTTACGTAAAACATACAAATGTTGATAACTAGATTATTGCATTCATGTCATATTATTGATTTTTTATTGGGAGATGGGTGGGATTATGGATGTCATTAGACGGATACAGATATGGATACATGTGTTCCCATATCCTTATCTGTTTTTAAATATGAATGTGATGCATATATAGATTGCCAAATGAAAAGTATGTTACTATATCCGTAAAAGATATATACCAATATAAAATAGATACCGATCGCATATGAATAATATTATAAATACTCTATATATTATCTTAAATATACATGTATTGGATGGAATACAAAAATATAAATATACTAAATGTGCTTATATTTTTACAATTATACCAAAAATGATCAAAGAAGGCATGCAATTATGTTATATAAAGTTATGAATAAATATACAACTATATATATATATGTGGTTTAATGGGGGTTGCCTCCTTGGGGTAGCTAATTGACTGCCACCGCACCATTTTTTGATGAAAGTTTTTGGTTTTTTTGAAAAATACCACCATGTATTTTCATCATTGTATCCCTCTAATATCATTCAAATTTCATCAGAAACAGAGACTACTATACCCTCCATCTAGAACATGTAATTTCAATAGTCTTAGAATTATTGTAATTGATCTACTCTAGATGGATAGCATAGGAGTCTTTGTTTCTGATGAAATTTGAATGACATATTAGAGGGATATAGTGATGAAAATATGACGGTATTTAAAAAAAAAACAAAATTTTTTCCTGAAAAATGATGCGGGGGGCAGCCCTATTAAATCCTTATATATATATATATGGAAATATCGATTCAGACATAGATTTTTGTTGATATGAATGTGATATCGATATTCGTATCCATTTGAAAACAGATGCAGATACAGATGTCAGAATTTGTATGATATTGATACGATGTTGGATCATATACGGATGTATTCATATCTATACTACTTGTAAATGGGAGATGGGGAAGGCCATTATATACAACTTATTATTTTTCATAGTTAACTATTTTACATATAAATTATAATCTATAATAATAATAATATAGAGAGAGATTAAATTGGGAGACGGGGGGCAAGACCCCTCCCGCCCCCCTTGTCTCTGTCACTGGAAGGGATAAAGGCCATTGGGTTGCTTGGGGCTACGAGTAGGACGGGGATGTTGGAATTGGATACAGGTGTAGGGCCATGGGTTTAGGAGGAGGTTAAAAGAGATTGAATGATGGAGATGGAGATAAGTTGTGGATGGGTTTCTTGAGGATGTGGAATAGGATAGATTGGGAAAGGCAAAGAGGAGATAGAAGGGGATGCATGCGGTGGAAGGAGATGGTCGTTGTCGGAGATAGGATGGGTCAAGGCGAAGGCCGGAGCACATCGGAGGTGAGAGGTCGATCAGTTGAAGGGAGGTGGAGGGAGCTCGAGGTAGATGGTGAAGCACATATGCTGTTGGATCCATCGTGATCCAACGGTTGGGACGACGTCACACACGAAAGCACATGAGGCACGTGTGAGGGGCATGTGCAATGTTGAGATGAGGGTAAAGAAAGATTAGAGAATGGTTGTGGGTCGTTGGATCACGATCCAATGGCCTAAAAAGGATGGTGTTAAAGGACAGAAATAGTTGACTGCTGGAGGGGTGACTTTAACCTAAAGGTGAAGTGGACGAATGCATGAGAGACACATGGTGAGGTTGACCATGATCAGACTTTGATCGATGCCATGAATAAATAGAAATAAACTAGCAAATGAGTTCAAATGTAAAAATACCTAATATGAAAATTGTTCATCTAAATCAATATACAATGTTTACGAAGGGCTTTGATGTAAATGGAATATGGAATGAAATATATGTTTTTTGTTGATATTATACATATAAAACAATTTTTATTTTTGCAATTTTTATTTGACTTTCTGTAGATGAATAATGTATGCAAAAATCAAATATGATGTAAAATAATGCAATGGTATCAAATATAATTTTTTAGTCTTGTGAGTTAATTAGAAAATATGATATATGTGCATGTGAGCTAGTCAATGTGCTCAAGTTAGAATGTGCCTTTTTCTTTGCTTTACTATTTTTTATTTTGATTTTTATGTAATACATTAGAGTATGAAATAAAATATAGAAATGTAAGAGAAACAATTCAAAAAGAGTGAAATATATGCATGGAATAATAAGATAAAAATCAGCGAACATGTACGCTGTACAGTTATGTCCCAAAACCTAAATTTCACAAATGAAGTTTGATTATTTTGAATTTGATCTTGATTTGTAGATAATCGAATGTATTTTAACTCAAAAGTGAGTAGAGTGAAATCAGACATTGTATGAGAGAGATATCAACATTTACGGCTTTTATCCTGAAATTATGGCTTGGGTTTATTTCAAATATATACAAGTTAGTATTTTTTAGATTTTTTTGTTGATCAATGTTAGCGTTATTTGCACAATAGAGTTAGTTTTTGGTCAATTGGAGTTAGGTTAACTAAAAATAGGCAAGGTTAAGTGAAAATTTACAAATGTATATGAACGCAAAATGGAATGCTAATTTATGCGAGTTATTTACAACGATGTACAATGCGATTGGATTTGGTCAATCACCTCTAGATGGGACTCGATTCATGATTTGTGGATCGATCCGAGATTGTTTGACATTAATTAGATCTTTATCAGGACACTCAGACCTAAGTTGGGTGGGATTCAGGTTAGGAATCAGGTGATTTAGACCTGAGCGTTATAATGACCCTAGAAGAGAAACCTAAGAAGCCGACTGTCGAGAAGACCAAAATTGACATCACCAAGAAATCTTCACATTCAAAAGGGGAATACGTGATTATAAATCAAAGTTTTCCATATCCCCTTATTGAGATCTCATTTGTCACCATAGAGACTAAGATGACTGCACCACTAGCTTGCCCTGCTGACGAGTTGCCATAATCACCCTTATTTAATCGGGATCCTATCAAAAATTGACAACACCAAGAGATGCTATAGAGGATCAATTCTTGATAGGGTCAAGTTAATTATTTTACTTGTGTAAGTCTGAAGGCCGAACTCATGGAGGTAATATGAGGGTTTAGAACTAATGTTTAAAGGAATGATCTAGAGAACTAGATTTTGAAAGAATAATTATTTTTCTAGTGTTTCTATATTTTTTCATATTTTTTATGGATTTTAAATTAAAGATGTAATTAATAATCAAAGAAAATATGATGCATGTATTTTCAAAATATGTTAATGCGAGAAACAATACTATGTTATGTGGTGAGAAATAAATAAATGTAATATTTTTATGATTTTTAAATGGTGAATAGACACAAAATGAAATATGCAAACCAAGTAAAGAGCCAAGTCAATCGATGTGCAATCAACAGTTCAGAGCATCCATTGTGAATTAATCTCAACAAATAATTATTCAATTCACCTCTGTTAGTTTCCCAAATAAATTCCCCAATTTTCATGATTAATAGGCAATAAGGGGTCACAAAAGAGAAGAAATGTGTTTCAGAATAACTAAATAATCTCCTCAATTTATTGATGTCAAATAATATCCCTAAATGAATATCACAATGTTCCATGAATAGGTGATTAAATAAGGATCAAAATGATATATAGATCATCAAAATCGGATGAATAATTCTCAAGTTATGAATATATACACTTCCAAGGGTATAATTATAAAGAAAATAATGGAAATGTCTACAATTGTACCCTTCTGAGGGGTTTCTCTACAATTTCCAAAGCTGTTAGGGATGTCTGTGTAATTTTTCCCCATGATGGGGTTGTGTGTGCAATACTGAGGAAGTAGGAGGGAAATTCTGCAATTTTACCAAGTCGCACACGATGGGTGCATCACTTGACTTCTTCATGATTCCAGAAAGAGCGGGGGTGCTAGCACAAATTACCCGACTCACGTGTGCAAGGCACGTGATGGGGTCCCAGATCCTACGGTTGCAATGAAATCCTCTTTTCACGATCGGATAGGTAGAAATGTGCCACATGTTCGCTTCGTGCCCCTCAATTGGAATGGATCCAAGGGTGGATATTTGGGCATGCTTGAATGGCCGTAACGAGAGGTGTGATTCGATGACATTGTAGCTTGTGTTATTCCTATTCCTTTCTTCTTCTTCTAGGTACAACTCCGATCAAAGGGGGTCGACACATGACCAACAAATGTTTACGGAGGGTGACTTGAGTTATTATTGATATGGTGGTTCCTCAAAGGTTCGATTGTCCCTGCAAATCTGGAGGAAGGAGCTCAGCCTTATGGGGGTGTCCTTCCTTGTTGCACAGAAGAGGGTGGATGGAGTTGCTCCCATAATTGATGGGGGAAAGGGAGCGAGATGAAGGGAGTTTGCAGTAGATAGAACAATAACTAAAGAGGGAGGAAGGTAAAGATGGAGTCATCGTTTGAGTCATCGGAGGGGTTGGATGCAGAGGGCAGGGGAGTCGGCATGATATGTGAGAGGGAAAGGGAAAGGGGAAAGATGAACAATAAGATGTGGGTGTATTGTCTGGACCTGGAGGTCTCAAGGTCTCTCCAGTGATCGCTCGAGTTCCTTGGAGGAGAGGAACAAGTTTTGTTGTTCGATGAAGAGCAGCAACACAGATTGAACTCTCTAGATCATGCTTAGTAGAGAGGCCATCGCCGGAGATGCACGTCGTGGTTACCAGCGTGGTCTCTCTCTCTCTCTCTCTCGATCTCGATCTCGATCTCGATCTTCGGTAGAATAGCGGTGGATGAAACCTTGACTGAAGGTCGGTGATTGAGTTTTATAGAGAGATGAGTCGTAGCGGGGATTGGGTGGTTAGAGGCCTGGAAGGATGGGCTATCACCGGAGATGTCATGTGATGGTTAGGAGTCTAACGGCGATGGGGATAGAGGCGTACGATATTGGGATTCAGGCGATGGGCTTATGGATTAGGTTAGTTATAGAAGATTAGATAGACAGGTGATTAGGTTTTCCGATGGTGGTTAGGGCTAGGGTTTGGTGGCCAGAGATGGGGGCAGAGCAGAAGCGGTCAGAGGTGAGTCGGGTGGAGTGGAGAGGAGATGAGGACAATGGGTATCGGGTGGAGTGGCAGTGAGAGAGAGGTCGTTTTGGGATATCATGATAGATTTAGGTTAGGGTTTGGGTTTGATTGGAGATTGAAGGATCTGGGGATTGGAGTGGAAGGAGGGGCACATGCAGAGCAAGGCGCATCGGTGGAAGGGGGAAGCAATAGTATCCATTGGATCAGTGACGATCCAAATGCTAGTAGTAGGTCACCTGCTGAGCACACGAGAGGAAAGAAGGGTTAGGTTGTTATAGTTATGGTCGTTGGATCAAAATCGATCCAATGAACCAGATCGATGGCACATGAGGACAAAAGAGGGTTGACTGGGATCTGGTGGGTTTGACAAGTGAGGTTAGGTGCACCAATAGGTGGATGGTACGGTGTGTGAGGTTTGACCAATACCTTGACCAATGCGAAGAAATGCAAAATATAAATATGAATGAAATGGCAAATGACCTCTAATGCAAAAATGCTCAACATGAAAAATATGCACCTAAATGTGATCTATAATGTTCATGAAGGACTCGAATGCAAACAGAATGAACTGTACAAAATATGATTTCTTTGGTGATATTTTATATGTATAAAATATCATTTTTTTGTTTGTATTTTTTATTTGGTTTTTTGTAGATGAATAATGTATGTAAAAATCAAACATGGTGCGAAATGATGCAATGGACTCAAATGCAATTTTTTGGAAATTTTATGAGTTAGAATTAACTAGAAAATGTGAGATATTTATAGATGAATTAGTCATTCAGCTCAATTCAAAGTGCATCTTTTTCATTGTTTTTCTATTTTTTTTTGAATTTGAATATTATGTGATTAGTTAAAACATGGAGTGAAATAAAGAGATGAAAAAGAAATAAATAAAGAAGAATGGAATATATCTGTGCAATGCACAATTAGTTCTCAAAATTCAATTTTCACAAATGAACTCCGATTATTTTGAATTTGATCTTGATTTGTAGATAATTGAATGAACATTAATTCAAAAGTGATAGAGTGATATTAGACAATGTATATGAGGCATATCAACATTTGCGGGTTTTTTCCTGAAATTAGGGTTTGGATTTATTTCAAATATATACATGTTAGTACCTTTTTAGGATTTTTCATTGATTAAGGTTACTGATATGTACACAATGAAGTCAGTTTCATGTCAATTGGATTTGGCATAATGTAATTAAAAATGTATGAAATTAGGTGAAAATGTATAGATGATTATGAATGCAAAATGAAATGCTAATTTATGCAAATTATTTACAAGTCCATGAAAGTTAATTTTTAGATATTAATATATAAATGAACCTAATTTCTCAGGACGAAGCTCTATTTTTGGCTAATTGAGTGATCAATCAACGATTCATCATCCGCTACAACTCATGATGCCATCGAGGTGAAAGATCCTGTCTTAGACACATCATCTCATCAAATCAGGACATGGTCATTTCATACTTCCTTGATCATTATTGTGATCCGACATCCGAGCTATCATTAAAAAAGTTGACTGACCAAACTAGTAGATTACCCTCATCACCAAAACATCAAGGATAAGTTACATCCTATAGTCGTGTTGCTCGTGGAGGGGAGAAGCACTATGACCTTCCTCCTCTCCTTGCTTCAGGTTCTAGCAAACCAGCTAAGTACATATCTGTAGACATGGATCGACTAAGTATATATCTATAGACATGGATTTTTCCGAGTACCCCTCTCTAGGTTCCAGTAGACAAATTGGAGTAGTTCGATATGAGCAGTTGGACACCTCTTCACCAAAGTATTCATCATCCGAGGAAGAGTATGATGCCCATGAGAGTGAGATTAGTTTGGGTGAACAACAGAAGAACAAAACTAGTTGGAGAACCTCTGCTGAACACTATTATTCTTATGAGGATGACTCTGATGATGGATAGGAAGCTTTTTCACATTGTTCCATACCCTTATCCCAATGTTGACACTCACCTTGTATATTCTCTCCCGCCTCACCCTCGCAAGAAGGTTATCTGAAAATCTCCTTGATCCTCTGTACATCCTTCTCGATCCCATCAGCTCCCTAGTACTTCTTCTATATTTAGTCAAAAGCCTAGGTATGGGGGGAACGATGCTTGCCTTGTGTATACTCATTATATTTTCTTGCCCTCAATCGCCCCATTTTTGCTCTCTTCTATACTTATGTTGACTATAGCCTAAGTATATGGAGGGAGATCGAATAGGGAGGGTGGTTGACTTCTACCCCACTCCTCTCTTCTTTTACACCCTTTCATACTTAGCATATGCTAAGTACATGGAGGTTAATTTCATTTATGTGCATACTATGTATTGCAGTTTAATATATTGTATCGTAGTTTCTATATATAATACTTACTTATGGGTTGTTTAAATCTTGTAAAAATGTACAATATAAAAAAACTTTTAAATATGTATAATCCTTATAAAATCTATATAATTTTGTATAAAATCTATACAATCTGTAAAACACTTGTAGAAAAAGAGAAGGAAAAAAATTACATCTCATGCATCTACAATTCATTCAACATATCATGCACACGTATTGGCAAAAAGTCATTGGATTCTGAACTGAGTTGTGCTTAGAAACCGAGAGTGGACTTAACTTGAACTTAATCCACTTTTTTTTTAAGACGAACTCCAGTGAGAAGTGGGATTTTAGAATCTTTAGATCATAGGCTTAAATCTCCAAGTTCTGTATTTCAATGTTTTGACTTAGACTCTTATTGTCTAAGTTGATTGCCTCATTCTAAGTATGACTCTTGAATAGAGAATTGATATAGACTTTAGCATTGTGCACTTAGCTCAACTCAAATAGGTCGTTGGAAGACTTTGTAGCTTCTTCTCTAGTAGCGTGAACAAAGATAGGAGTCTAAGTTTAAACAAAGCTTTGGATGAGGAATGGTCTGCTAGTACTTAGCCGCTCAATTGAGGTGGGGGCCAATGCAACCATCTCACATGGTTGTTCATTCTTATACAACAAAAACAAAAAAATGTACCCTAAATAAATGGGAAAATTAAAAAAAGCCCCAAAATAATTGTATAGCAAAACAATTATAAATCCCAATTTCTTGACCACGATGGTGCATTGCATGTATAGCAAAGACTTGTCTACACTAGCCAAGCTTCAAATAAGAGACCTGTCTATACTGGCTAGGCTCCAATTTCTTCCCTCTTTCTCCTTTTGATACTAGTTGTACTTGAACTTAGATGGGAATACCTGACTCCCAGAGGACAAGATACTGGAGGAGAGGATTACATGGTAGTTCGTCGAATGCGAAGGGCTAACACCATGTTGAAAAGATTATTTTCAAGGTTCGATTAATTTAATGAAGAAAATAATGAAATGTGTAATGAATATATCACAAGTGTATGTCATCACAATCCAAAACCACCTCAAACAAAAAAAATTATTCTAAAGAAGAAAAAAATGATGCAATTATTTAATATGTATAGCAAAATCATGATCGAACTCAGGAGGCTACAATACCCGAGGGTTATATAATTAATTCTAATTAAAAAATATTTTCTTTTGTTTTCCTTTTGTTGTTTTTATGTCTTTTTAATATTTTTAATATTTTTTATGGATTTTTATATTTATAATGATTTTAATAATTTCTGATTTTTAATGATTTTTAATTTTACAGATTTCTATATTTTTAATTTTTATGAAAATAATATATAATATATATAATAAGAAATAAATATTTGTGTATATGTCAAATATTACAAAAATAGTAAAAATGTAGAATAAAATTCTTCTCATGTTTTATTTAATTTTCCATTATTTTGTATTATTTTGTAATTTTTATTTTTTAAGGCTTTTTAATGATTTAAAACAATAAGGAGTGAACAACACAAATTTAAGCTATTATTTTTGGCTTTTTAAAAATAAAATAAAATCAAATATACCAGAACTAAATCTAAAATAGAAGAGAAATTTTTAAGATTTAAAACAAGCCTAATTACATATTTTTCTGATTTTTGTGTGAATTTATATAATTTTTTTAATGTTTTTGTATTTTTTAGTTTTTAAGTTTTTCTAACGGAATTTTAAATATGTGATAAATTATAAGAAATATAACTACTATAAATTTTTAGAATTTTTCAAAGGTTTTTCAAAATTTTATGAATTTTTAAAGTCAAACAGATAAAATAAGTTGTTTTTGAATTTTTAAAAAACACAAAATAACTATTTTTCTAAAACTAGATTTTCCAATGATAAAACAAATAAACGGAAGCTTGACCTAATTATTAGGGATTTTTCAGAGTTAATAAGCTAATTATAAAGAACGATTAAAGATAAATCTAATTGTATCAGAAATCGGACGTACAAGCAACTATTTCAAGTTTATAGACTGAATCAAAATTAAATAAAATAAATGCAAAACAAAACTTGCGAAAACTCCACAATTTCACATCTCGACGCACATGAATCAGGATTTGAGGGACTATTTTGTAATTTCAAAAAATTAAGGATCAAAGAATAACAACACACGCCTAGATGATTTATTGCAATTTAACCAATAAGGCATGTGAAGAAGTATGTGTCTGAATCAGTAGGCCTTAAATGCAAATCAATAAAACTATAAGGGCTCAACTGCAATTATTTAGACTATCTCAGTAAGGCATGGGTTCAAAAAATATTTATTTACAAATAGAGAAAGAAGCAAGATATGGAGAGCAAAATCACAACAGAGCATGTGTGACACGTGTGCACTGTGCGGTTGAGATGATGTCTGTAGGATCTGATTGGGCGGTCCTTATTTGGGTGCAAATGGATGCATGCTATGTGATATGGCGTTGATGTTCTTGATCCAATGGTGATCAAGTCATCTGGAAGAACAAGCTTGAAGGCGGGGGTTGCTGACCTTGATTCGACTCGTTATCCTCCGATCTGATGATTCAATGCTTAAAGGTTGCAGAATACTCCTTATGTTCCCCACGATGATTGGAGGTACAAATCTGATCCGGATCCCGCTAATCAGGGATATGGATCTCAAGTTCCTAGAAGCATGAAATGCAAGCCCAGACCTTAGATTTATCTCCAAACCGTTCCTCAAACCCTACACGTTATTCCTTGGTTGGAGGCGAAGCTCCAACAACCATTATTAAGCTAAAAACAACCATAAATGGGAAGGGAATGAGTTAAATCTGTTGACTGAAGGATGACGATCAAATTCTCATAACTAGAATAGATCTGGGGGTCAGATTGCATTCGAAAAAGGGAGAAAAGGTCGGTGATGGTGCTCGGCGTGATTTGAGATCAAATCCAACCGAAATGGCCCTCTGATCGAGCATATCAGAGGTTGACTAGAAAACTACTGAAGTAAGCAAAGAAGGAACTAAATGCAAGGAATTAAAACTCAAAACTAAAAGGCAATTATACTACAATTACCTGCAATGGAGATCGGGTGATCACGACCTCGATTCGGTTGCGATTAGCCAAAGAGACTAAGTTAATTGGAGAGCTCCGACTGGTAGTACTGGATCTTGATCTTCAACAAAATTCAGGCACTCCTGATCATGGAGGATCGTCTTTGTCACCTCAGGTGCTCTCTAGAACTCGATCTCGTGTGGAAACAAGGTGAAAATGGATCAAAGGAAGAAAGTATCCTGAAGCTCTTATTTATAAAGGTGACGAAGGGGCAAATTTCAAAATTAAATTAGGTGCATGAACCGAGGTGAGGATGATGAAATTTATTCAGGAAAAAGAAGGTTTAATCGGGTGATAGAATGGTGAAGAAATTAGGCGAAAGGGAGAGATGAATTGGTCAAGAAAAATGAAGGAAGAAGGAGGTTCGGTCGATTATTCGACTGAAAGGGGGTTAAGGCAGTTGACTCAGGTCAACAGCCCCCGGGTTCGGTCAATGGGGTGTTGGTCCGAATAAGGACACGTCACTACAGGATAAAAAATTAGGACAAATAAAAGATAATTAAGAAATAAATAATAAATGATTTTAAATAAAAAAGTTTTCAAAATAATCAGTGTTTAGAAATTAATAAGTTATTTTTTATGTTTTTTAATAAATTGAAAAACTTAATTAAATATGGTAAAACAAATAAAAACCTTTATTCATAGGTAAATAATATGTATATATACAATACATACAATTTTAAATAATCATTTTTACAAATAGTTACATAATTTTATATTTTACTTATTTACAGAATAATTAAAGGATTTTAAACATATTTTTATTTTATCTTTATTGATTATCTTAATAGGCAAAATAAATAGGGCTATGTACAATATAGGCACATTATACATATAGAAGAAATTCACTCACTTTTATTTTTGATTATTTTTAATTTTGTTATTTTTATTTGTTATATAAATCAAATAAAATAGATAAATAATGATAAAAATATCATATGTACAAAAATAAGAATAAATAAAAACAAAAGGTACAATATAGACACTAAGTAGAACAACGCTCCAAAAAGACGACTTTCATATCTTAACTCCTATTTTTATGGAACCACTTTCATTTTAAAAAGCTTGTTTAATTTTGAACACAATGAAAATGAGTTTGGTTTATTTTGACTTTTAACTCTTGTAATTTAGATTTTACAACTTGTGTTGTCTCTCTTATTCTATATAAGGTTTATTTTTGCAATTATCTTTATTATTTACAACTTATTTTTATATACAAGTTCCAAGAAGAAATATTTTTATTTGAGTTTGTTTTAGTGATAAATAAAATAGTAGAATGTATATAGGCAATATCCACAATGATGAATATGTAAAAGTGAGATTTGGTTTTCTGTATTTTTAAAGATAGAAGACCCTATCTCCCCCTACTCTACTCCTTGTTAATTAGGTCAAGTCTTGACCTACTCTCGGGATTAGGATCAGCATGTATTTATTTCATATATATAGTCTTCCTTTTTCTTTCATTTTCCTTTGTTTATTTATTTTAGGTTTAAATTATGATAAATAATGCAATATTTACAAATGAATATGGATTATTAAAAAGTGATTAATAATGATATTTACATGTGTTTGTAAGGGATTTTAAGCAAAAAAAGACGAATAAAGATGACGAATTAGTGATTCATCATCTCCTATACTTCACCTTTGTCAGTCCCTTAGCAAACACTAATTGAAGAATAAGTGACTAAAAAGAAAAAGGAGAAAAGAAACAACTTAGAACAATTTTGAATTTTAAACTATTCTTTATAAAATCAAAGTATGGAGCTCGACCAAACCTTTGGATTATTAGTTTGTTGGAATATTATTGGGATAGGATTTAAGACTCAACGTCCTTTAAGCTCCAGAAGTCTTTATTATGTTCGTCTCGACAGTCAGGTCAGAATAAGTCCTCATACGTAAATTCTGATGACTATGAATCTTACTTATACCGTGGATGTGATATATAGCTCCCCACATCTGAAATGAGAAAGAACAACCTTCTCTTGGTAAGGTGACCCTAATTCCCCAGTCTAGCTACTCTTTCCTCTAGGATAGGGGTATTTCCTTCTAAGTTCAGGTACGTGTTTGTCCACAATCGAAAGGGGGAGAAGATAGAAGAATAAGAAAAGAATTGGAGTGTGATTAATGTAGTCACAACTCCTTATGAAGCTGGCCAATGTAGCCAAGTCTCCACTAAGATATGTAGGTTCTCTGAAGCTTGGACCATTGTGGTCATGTATTTATATTTGGTTTAATGGTTTTTTTTGGTAGAAAATATTGTTCCACTGAATTGATCTTTTTGTCCTGATGGATACATAATCTTTTTTCCTGTCCATGTTTTAGGATCTTAGAAAAAAATGTGCTAGCAGATAATCCCTCATTCAAAGTTTTATAACCCACATCATCATGTCTTTAGACGTCCATGCCACTAGACTAGGTTGGGGTGCACTAGCCACTCGAAGTAATTTCATGTGTTTCCAATCGTGTGCGTCTCTTGCCAGTGGATCATGCCCCTCACCATCTCATATGTGTTAAGCTACGTGCAAGGAGCTTGTCCTAGTTAGGTCTCTGTCTAAAAGAATCATGTATGTGTATGAAATATTCTACTTAGACCGGTTAAGATGACATGTGAACATAGTCTTATGGACCCAAAGAATTAAGTCGATATGACCTGAAAATTCTCAACTCCAGTCCCTATAAGGTTCCTTTGAAATTAAGTAAAATATGGTCTTAACCAAGCTCCATTCTTCAGACTTTATTCTAGACTAGTTTAAGCACCAATATCATTCTGAAAAAATACAAATGCAAATGCAAAAATATTTTTACTTAAAAGAATCTTCTGCTTTAAACTTTTTACGTGTTTTTTTTTGCATTTTTTATGAATTTTAATTTTTTTTTATTTTTTTTATTTTTAATAGAGTTAGATAATTAGAAGTATTTACAAGAATTCATGAGGATTTTATACACATTTTGCAAAGAATTTTATATAAACGATATATAAAAGAGTTATACAAGTTTTATACAAGACTTTTATTTTAAAAAAGAATGTTATTTTCATATTTTAGGTACAAATTTTATAAAAGGATTTTATTAACAAAAGAATTTTATATACAAATTTTATTAAAGAATTTTTATGCACAAATTTTACATACAACTTTTATACAAAAAGTTTAATTTATCAAAGAATTTTATACATATTATTTACAAGTAATTTCATATTTTATTTACAATAATTTTACAACAAGTTATATGCATATTTACAAACATAATTGCATAAAAGGTGAGAAAATAATTCTACAAAACTAGTTTACAAATAATTTTACAAATAACCTTTAGAATATATTTTATAAACTATTTTACAAAACAATTTACAAAAAAATTACAAAATGTTTACAAATATTTTACATATCAAATTTTTTCAAACATTTTACAAATAATTTACAAACTAATAATTTTGTACAATAAATAATGTTATAAACATTTTACAAACAAAATTATTTTACATATATTTTACAATAATTTGAACATAAATAACTTTATACAGATTTTTAGAAATAGTAGTTATAAAAAATATTATAAAATATTTACAAAATATTTTACAAAAGAATTTTTACAAACTTTTTACAAGCCATTTTTATTCCAATTTTATTAGCCATATTATTAAACACAAAAGTACAAGTTATGGCTAAAGTATATATATATATATATATATATATATATTACACGACACCCCATACACTTATCTCGAACTATGTCCTCATAGTGACCAGGAAGTGACAAAGGAGGACATAACTCGTGTTAAGTATAGAAAAGTGAAAAGTATCCTATACTACAATGACTTAAAACAATAAAGAATAAAATGAATAGAAGTCGGTGTTCTCTTCTATACTTCGGATCAAATAATCCTAAGTATAAAAGAATGTACAAATGGGGAAAATCGAGGAAAAGAATGTACAAATTCGATGACTCGACTTGTCCCCCCCCCTACTTAGGGTAAAAGATCCCTTAAATATAGAAAAGAATGTCAACAAGTTGGGGGACAAGCGAGAGAACATAAGAAAATAAACTGAAAATAAAGAAGAATGAAACAGACGACATCACCCCTCAATACTTAGGGTAAAGGATCCCTAAGTATCAGCAACAACATGAGTGATGAAACATAATGAAAATAAAACAACTCAAGCCATTCACCTCCCATATACTTAGGATAAAATTGCATCCTAAGTATAGTACACATACACGAAAAAGAGGTGAATGATAAAAAATAGAAGGAAGGAAGAATTAAATGAAATAAATATGCAAAGGAAAATCAGCTCATGTATCAGATGCAGAAGAAGTCAAAGAATCCTCGTTTAATACCACATGAATGGAATCTACAACGGACATGAATGTATCATGATCTAGATATGGCTTCAGCAATTCTGTTGGCCACAAACGGATGTGCGTCAGATGACAACCCAGAAATGATTTGTTACCGTTGTCACGTACAGATCTCACTATAAATAGTCCTAACCATTTGCTCTTGAGTTTTCCTGGGAATAACTTCAACTTAGCATCAAACAAATACATCTTCTTATTAGCTTCGAAAGTCTTTCTCCTAGTGTGTCTATCACATCAGGTTGTTGTCGTAAGCAAATTATGTGAAATCCAACAATCTATTCAGATCCACTTTCCTACTATGTTCTACTCTTTGATAATACAAATTGCATACATGGATTGCCCACAAAAATTTATGAATTAATTCAACTAGCAAGTGCCAAGGCTTTCCATATACCAAGCGATAGGGAGACATACCTAAAGGAGACTTGTAAGTCGTATTATAATCATATATAACCAAGTCAAGTATCTGCGATAAGTTCTTCCTATCTGGATGAACAAGTTCATGAAGAATAGTCTTTATCTCCCTATTTGAAATCTCAGCCAAGCCGTGAGTCTGTAGGTGGTAAGGAGATACGACTTGATGCTCAATGCCATACTCCTTAACTAACTTTTTGACCTCTCTATTAATAAAGTGGCTTCCCCATTTGAAATGAGAACCTTGGGAATCCTAAACCACGAGATAATGTTGTCCTTAAGAAAGTGACAAATAGTACGACTATCAACGACTTAAGTGGGGATAGCATCTACCCAATGACGAGTCCGCAAAAGCCGCGTTAAGAAGTTGTTTTTAATGGTTGATCGTGAAAATAAATATGTGTCGTTTGTTGTAGGCGGCGATCGGAAACAGTCAAGAAATAACCACAAAATAATGATTCAATTTTAATCTCGTGGTGTATGTTTATTTTACTTGGGCAAGTCCCAAGGTCGATCACAAGGAGGCAAAGGAACAACCTAGATTAATGTCTATCCAAATTTTAGTTCGGTTTTCAAGGCGGTCTTTTTTTTGGAATTTTTCAATGTAATATGAGATGCAAATGCAAATTCGGCCTATTTTAGGGACTAAAACGTAAAGTTCAATCAAACGATGTCCGAAAAATACGAAACTTGGCCACAATGTAAATGACGATGAAATGAGTGCACTGTATTTTTTTTGGAAATTTTAGATGCAATATGAATTTTTTACGAATTTTTAATTGCAAACAGAATGATTTTCAATGTTCAATTTTAATAAATATTAAACCTACTTATTTTCGAGAACTAAAATTATCTAAGATCTATCACTAGGTAATAGATCTTAGAAAAATCCTAGAACTCAAAAATGTGGGGTTTAATACCTATTAAAAATCAAACATCGAAATGCACAAAATGATTTTTACAGGGCAAATGATGCATGCAAATGCAAAGATTTTTGGGCACAATGTTAATCAAAGTAACCTCTACGATATTTGATTTTTGGGGAATTTTTAAAGCCACGGTTAATTAACTAAGAATTTCCGAACACGGATTGGGTAAAATATTCCAATTTTCGCAAAACAATTATTTATTAATCAACCGTTAATCACAAAAATATCCAAGACATGTCAAAATGTAGAGAATTAAAAGATGAACAAAATGCTATTTTTAAATAAATGAAACGATGTCTAGAAGAGGTTCAAAACAGAGGTAGAACACAGGGGGGTACATGCAATAAACATAAAATAAAATAAAATAAAAAAGGTGCAGACAGGGACCTATATGTAATTACCTAAAAGTCCGAGGACGTAGATGCAAAATTCCCGAGGGGTACGTGCCAGGCACGTGCCCTCTGAATTGAAGTGCTGGAGCTTGAATAGCAAATACTCCGGGGGTGCTCCTGCAATTTGTCCAACGGGTCACGTGATGTGCACGTGACCCTTGGACTGTAGTGCGATCTGGGGATCCTCCAAGGGCCTGAGTGCAAGATGTCCCCTCACTCACGTGCGATGCACGTGAGGAGGGTCTCGGGCTCTGGGCCCGGTCCTGGTCGGTGGAGGCGTTGTCGATGCGACGACGATGGCTGGTAGACCTCCGGTGGTGCTGGCCAGGTGGTGGCTGGAGGAGACGGTGGCGCTGGAGGATCTGTGCGACGGAGCTGGCGTGTCGAAGAAGTGGCGATGAAGATGGTGGTGTCGGTCGGTGACATCGCCTTGCACAGCCGACACATGGTCGTGGGCTGTTGATGTCGAGCGGGCGTTGATGTCGAGCGCCGACCGGCTTGGCCGAGGCGGAGGCGTAGGGCGGAGACGGAGGCGGTTGGTGGTGTTGTCGGAGAAGGCCGATGGAGGTGGCGGCGTAGCGGAGGTTGGTGACGTTGATGCTGCTGGAGGTTGAAGATGTTGCTAAGGCGTAGCAGGCGGCGGTGGCGTAGTCGATGACGTAGCGGAGGTGTCGAAGATGAAGAGTTGAAGGTGAAGATGACGTCGTTGGCTCGACGCGAGTAGCGGAGCGGAGCAGCTACGGCGAAGGGGTTCGTCGTGGGCCGTTACGAGACCGGATGGACTCGGACCTCGCCGGAGAAGACGAGGAGGAGGCGCTGTCACTGCCGCTCCTCTGATCTTGTAGCTTCTCGGCGGATGATTTGGCGTCGAGGGCGGCTGCGCCTTTAAATAGGAGAGAGAGCGAGCGGGTGCGAGGGAGTTGCGGAGGTGGTTGGCTGCGGCCGTTTGCGGGGCGGCGCAGGAGGTTGAGGGAGGGAGGCGGAGAAGTCGGGGGGAGTCGTTGGGGAAGAAGGGTTCCCGGCCGTTCGATCGGCCGAGATGGAACGGCCGCGCGTTGGCCGCGTGGCGGGGCAAGAGGAAGGCGCGCCGCACGTGCGGAGCACGTGTCTGGGGGCACGTGCGTCGCACGTGCTTCGAATTTTTTTTAATAAAAACGAAAGTTAAAAAGGCTAAAAAACAATGACACGTGGCGGCCTCTGGGGCTGCCACGTGTCAGCTCCAGAAAAATCGAAAATAAAACCCTTTATAAAATCAAAAAGAAATATCAAATGACCTCGGATCGAAAAAGTTCCTTCACGAAAAATGCTCGTCTCGACGAGATCTACAACTTTCATGAAGACATCAAAGCCAAATTCGGTCAAATGTGAAAAGTGAATTTTTTGGGGTATCCCATGTACATAGAATACCTTGATTTTTGGGTTTTCTAATTTTTTTGTTATTTTTAAACAAGATAAAAAATCCGGAAAAATAATGGAAAATCAAAGATAAATAAAACACACATTAATCTAATTTTTTTTGGATTTTTATTAATAAAGAAAATAAATGCATAAAATACAGGTAAAAGCCGCGAAAATATACAAAAGAGGCCCAAAACCCAACTTTCACATACGAACTCCGATTCACTTGAACTTGGTCTTGTTTTGAAGGTAATTGAATGTGCATTAGTTCAAAAGTGAGTAGGATCAAATCGGACACTGGATGGGGAAGATATGTAGCTTTTAGTCCGAAAATCCTATAACTAGGGTTTGGGTTTTTGGTCCACTTGCCAGGGTTAGTGATTTTTTTTGTATTTTTTATTTATTCTTGTTAGTGATGTGTACACAGTGGAAGTGAATTTGTGGTATGCGGTGTTAGCAGGAAGTAGTTAAAAATAGGGGTATTTAGGCTATTTACCGGTCAATTTGGGCTTGGATTTTTGGCTTCTTATTTTATGCAGAAATTAATGCTAAAATGCAATTCTTATGAAATCATGCATGAATGCTAATTATGCATAATAAATGCAGAAATGCAGTTGATTTTGAGGGACTTGAGCTTTAATTAATGAGGCTTAGAATGGTGAATCTGAGATTCATCATCCCCCTATACTTAAACCATGCTCGTCCCTGAGCATCAAAAAGAAATGCCATAAAGTGAAATGAGACTGGGTTCCATACCAAGACCATGAACTGAAGGTGAAAGTGAAACTAAACTCGACCTTTGGATTAATAGTGTGGCGGAACTTCTGTGAGACTTAGAATTTTAAAATCAACAGCCCTCAGGTTCTACACATCATTGTCACAGTTTTGGCTCAGAAGTCATCTTAGATCAATCCTCTTCCCAAAGTATACCCTATGAACATTGAATAACCTACTCATGTGTGTGAAGGGTTTTAGCTCTTCCCATTCAGAATGTCGGACTACCATGCTCCTCTCCTCTCCAGTAACTCGTCCTCGGGGAGTCAGGTATTTCCTTCTAAGGTCTGTCGCGCTGTGTTCACAATCGAATGAGGGAGAAGATAGAAGAAAGAGAAAAGAACTGGAGGGTGGCCAGTGTAGTCACCTCTCCTTGTGAAGATGGCCAGTGTAGCCGAGTCTCCACCAAGATCTGCAGGTTCTGGAAGCTTGGACCTTTTTGGTCGGATTTTTATTTGGTAGAATGCTTCTTTGTATTTGGAATTTTTGGTGGTTCTGCTTGGATCTTGTTGTGCCCCTACGGATATAGAATCTTTTGTTCCATACACTTTTTTGGGGTCTTAGAAAAATTGTGCCCAGCCGTCCATCCCTTTTCCGAAGCTTTATTTCAACCCGTACTCCGGTCTTTAGATTTCCACGCTACCAGAAAAGAGACTCACACAGTCTTCCAACATCCCGTTTGGGTTGAGCTAAGTGCATAGTGCGAGAGTGCGAATTAATTCCCTATTCCAGAGTGGTACCCAGAATGAAGAGACCAGGTTAGACACTAAGAGTCAAACGCTGCACATTGTCATGTGGAACTTAAGGAATTAAGTCAAAAAGACCTGAAGCTCTTAAAATTCTATTTCTCGGTGAAGTTCCTCTGAAAATTAGGTGGATTAAGGTCAAGCCCAGACCACTCTCGATTTCGGCTCATAACTCGGTTCAGAACCCAATGACTTTTCACAGATGCAAATGCATGCGGTGAAGGATGGAGTGCAGGTGCGTGAAATGCAGACATTTCATTTTTTTTTTGACATTTTATGCAAGGGATTTTTTTATGCAGAAAATGGAATAAGAAGCCTCTTTTTCATTCATTTTTTTTTCAGAAAATTAGGGCAAGACATTGTTCTTCTTTTTTTTTTCCTTTTTTTTTCAAGTTAGTACCCACCCCGTAAATACATATAGACTTACGCGAAAGTACGAGATATGGGTAAAATATATACAAAGTATATATACAGACCCCCTATACTTAGCGAGTGTTGTGTCCTCAGAGCACAAGAAGCGTAAAGAAGACATAGCTCGGGCTAAGCGTAAGAGAGTGAGAAAGAAAAAAGAAACGAAAAGCGGTCAGGAAATGAGGAGAGTATATACGGGTGGATGTCGGTTCCCCCTATACTTAGGCTCTGAACAGCCTAAGTATGGAAGAAGGGTGGATATGGAGCGAATGGGAGTTAGGAGAAGAATGATATATACAGATGGCATTGGTCCCCCCTATACTTAGGCCTTGGCCTAAGTAAAGGAAGAAGCTGTACAAGGAGACCAATGTGGTCGGGAGGGAGGGTGGGTAGCCTATGATTAAGGCGGTTTTCGGCTGATCTTTTTGTGAGCCTGCGGTGGGAGGTCGTAATGATGAGTCGGAGATGAGGCATATGATTCCCAACTATTGTCAGTGTCATCCTCAGACAAATTATGATGGATAGTGGATGAATTGTTTGAGTCAGATGAAAGATATCCATCATCGGAATTATCCTCAGAGGAGTAGTAATTGAAAGTGGGCATACTTCAAGTATTCTGGTCTTTTTGTTTTTTCAATTGTTTTCTCAGAATTCATTCCTTCTTGGGGTCAATCAGTTTGTCCTCGGATGAATGCTCAGAAGCACCGATCTCAGTCAGCTCATACGAAAGAATTCCAGTGTACTTGAAGAATGCAGGAGCATCAGCTTTGGATGAGTAGTAGTTAGGAACGGGAGTTGTCCAACGAGGATTGAATTTTGGATCCTTACGAAGATATGGCTTTAGGGCTGCCGAATAGACTTCACTCATGTAAACCATCTTTTCCGGACCTGATGAGGGATCAACGACTGATTCCTCTTCCGAAAGGTCAAAGGTGACTTTCTTTTTATTTCGTCGTGAAGGTGTCGGTTCACTTGAGTATCCAGATGAATAGCCATTGAAATTCTCTTTAATTGGTGCTTAGTCTACGTGCTCGTTCTTAGTCTCTCGAATGTTTGAGCACTCTCGATTTGGGATAATTTGTTCAAGATATTCAGAGAATGTTGCTCCAGGGTGTGACCATGCATATGTCTCTGGATCGTAGTAAAAAGATTTGTCTATTTTGAGATCCTTGGGGATTTGAATATTGAGGAGATTTTCTAAACCAATAGTCTCATCAACAACTGCTATCTCAGGTGTGGTTGCGGGGTAGGGCTCTTCTACCGCTTCATGGTTACGGTTGTTGGGGACTTCGTGGGTTGCCTCAGAAGATCGTGGTTCCTCAAAGATAGGGTCAGATTTAAGTGCTTCCAATGCTGTGAAATTGATTTCCCGAGTCTCACAATCGATACTCGTCTTGGCCAATGCCAAGAATGGCTTTCCGAGAATGATTGGAGACTGGGTAAATTCTCCTTGATGCTCAATATCAATGATCGTGAATTCTACCTTGAGCGGAGCACCTTGGAATTTCATGATGACAGAAATGGTTCCTCTCGGCCGCTTTATCGATCGGTCCGCTAATTGTACAATCTCTCGTATCTTCTGAATCGGTCCGAGTTTGAGTTCATAGAATACAGAGGTCGGGAGGATATTAATTGGTGAATCATCATCAATCCGAGCATGGGTGAAAATTGTGTCTTTGATTTTGCAGTCAAATCTGGGCAACCGCTTTACTATGCGGCTCTTGGTTTTTCTCCTCAACACCAAGGAGGAGGCCATTGACAAGATATGTCTTTCAGTCTTTGTTCGTATTCTGCCCAACTTTTTGTTCATTAATTTATCTGTTATAAATCTTTTAATGTCGGGGAAGTGTTCAATGGCCTGTATAAAGGGAAGTTCAAATATCAAGCGTTTTTCCAGTGCTTCCCGTACAGTTGGATCCAAATTCCTCAGATCATCTTCAGTTTTAATTTTTATGAAATTTTCTGAATTTTCGATTTTTTTTGTGATTTTCAAATATTTGCATTTTTTGGTATTTTCTGGGTGCTGTGGGGGTGTGGGGTGTTCTTCAGACGAAGAGGGGCTCTGGTGTTCAGGGTGGTGGTTAGCAGCATAATCATTTTCAGAACTGTCCATTGGTCCCTGAATATCCTCAGAATTTTCAATCTCAGATCCAATAATTTCCTCATTCATTTTACTGTCCGAGTCACCATAGAATGCGATGAATCGATCGGTAAATTTTTGAAATTTCTCCTCTATTGAATTGAATCTTGTTTTTATCCTCAAAATATCATCCTCAAAATTCAATTCATGATCAATCATAGGCGCAGTCGGTGTGTGTTCGATACTTTCATCTTCCATTTTCTCGTTTGTGCTGAGAGGAGAATTTCTTGGAAGATCCAATATATGATCGTTAATTTCAGAAGATATCTCCTCACTAATCATGGAAGGCGGCTGCTCATATGGTCCAGACATGTGGAGTTGATCCGAGTAAAATTTATTTCTTTGATCATGAGTGGTCGGATATTGGTATGGTGGAGCATGTCTGAAGAGGGGGTTGTTGTTCATGAAGCCTCTCGGATTGATGAAAAGAGATGGCGGTTGAGAGTCTCTTAGAGGAGGTGTTTTGGGTCTAACCGATACGAATTCGTTTTCATAGTATAGTTCTGATGGGTGTTCGGTCATTTTTGAGAGGAATGGGGAGTTGGGTCTGTGAGAGTTTTTGGACAAGAATTCCATTATGAGGTTCGAATCAAGATAGGGAAGAGATGATTGCACGGGATAGTCAAGAGGAATCAAATGTGCGGCTATTGATCTTGAAATCGGTTCACGCACACCAATGCAAACACAATTCAAACCCCGGGTTCACCAACTCACACAATGAAGCCGTAAGGGTTCGGCTATTATCTTTTCAATTTTAGTTGGTGATAAATTCAATCTTACAAGCCGTTTAGACGAGATGTTAGGTTTGGAGCTGGGCTCTATCCTAGTGTGCGTCTCTCTCCTCGCTGCAAGATAAAATCAAACAATGTCGGGGTTGCTCTCCCGCAGAAATTCTTGATTTTATGGATTTTTAGATCGGCTATATTTAGCAGTCCCAGTTTTAGTAAGGCGATCACTGTAGAATTTAAGTGAACACAAATTCACGTCTACCGTCTAGTCCCAATTTCCTTTAGATTTATGTGATAAAACAAGAGAGAGGAATTCGAGAAAAGCCGATGCACGCGGAAAACTTATGATGAATGCTCAGTTAGAAGACTTACAGTGCCTCCTCGCAATCTCCATGTGGGATGCAATACAGAATTGAAAATTTATACTAAATGCGTGCAAGCCGATGAAAACCGCACCTAAGCAGAAAGTTCTATTAGCGGGGAAGAATTGAATTAAATTTGGCTAAGTTGAACGATCTACGTGCGTCTCAGTTAAAGTGTAGTGTGGCTTAAGATCCTATGAGCACAATCAAAAATAAAAAATGCTCTAAGAGCCGTATGTGCAGGTCTATCCTAATCGCCACTCAAGTCGGGCCCCACCCTCTCCGGAGAGTGAAACAGGCCACGACACACCACAAATAAAGTTCAATGTCCTTGTACACACGCGAGAGTCCAAACGGACACCACTATAAATGAGCAGAAAATAAAAATGCAGAAATTAAAAACCTAGACTCTACTCTCTCTCACGACTCGACTCGATCTTAATTTAATTGCGGTTTCTTCGGGTGTCGGTGAAGATGCGTCGGTTCCTTGAAAAACCGCTCCACGTGCGCTGGGTACCTCGCAAGAAAAATAAGAGAGAGATTGCAAGAGAGTGACTCAAAAAATAATCAAAAATAAAATAAATGAAAGAAATGCTGAAAAATAAATACAAGAAATAAAATGGGATTTACAATGAAAAATTCGGGGGTCAGACTACCCGAATTCGGAAAACCGAACAAAAATTTTCAAAACAAAAACTAAGCCGTTTGCCTCCCCGGCAACGGCGCCATATGACGAGTCCGCAAAAGCCGCGTTAAGAAGTTGTTTTTAATGGTCGATCGTGAAAATAAATATGCGTCGTTCGTTCTAGGCGGCGATCGGAAACAGTCAAGAAATAACCACAAAATAATGATTCAATTTTAGTCTCGTGGTGTATGTTTATTTTACTTGGGCAAGTCCCAAGGTCGATCACAAGGAGGCAAAGGAACAACCTAGATTAATGTCTATCCAAATTTTAGTTCGGTTTTCAAGGCGGTCTTTTTTTTGGAATTTTTCAATGTAATATGAGATGCAAATGCAAATTCGGCCTATTTTAGAGACTAAAACGTAAAGTTCAATCAAACGATGTCTGAAAAATACGAAACTTGGCCACAATGTAAATGACGATGAAATGAGTGCACTGTAATTTTTTTGGAAATTTTAGATGCAATATGAATTTTTTACGAATTTTTAATTGCAAACAGAATGATTTTCAATGTTCAATTTTAATAAATATTAAACCTACTTATTTTCGAGAACTAAAATTATCTAAGATCTATCACTAGGTAATAGATCTTAGAAAAATCCTAGAACTCAAAAATGTGGGGTTTAATACCTATTAAAAATCAAACATCGAAATGCACAAAATGATTTTTACAGGGCAAATGATGCATGCAAATGCAAAGATTTTTGGGCACAATGTTAATCAAAGTAACCTCTACGATATTTGATTTTTGGGGAATTTTTAAAGCCACGGTTAATTAACTAAGAATTTCCGAGCACAGATTGGGTAAAATATTCCAATTTTCGCAAAACAATTATTTATTAATCAACCGTTAATCACAAAAATATCCAAGACATGTCAAAATGTAGAGAATTAAAAGATGAACAAAATGCTATTTTTAAATAAATGAAACGATGTCTAGAAGAGGTTCAAAACAGAGGTAGAACACAGGGGGGTACATGCAATAAACATAAAATAAAATAAAATAAAAAAGGTGCAGACAGGGACCTATATGTAATTACCTAAAAGTCCGAGGACGTAGATGCAAAATTCCCGGGGGAACGTGCCAGGCACGTGCCCTCTGAATTGAAGTGCTGGAGCTTGAATAGCAAATACTATGGGGTGCTCCTGCAATTTGTCCAACGGGTCACGTGATGTGCACGTGACCCTTGGACTGTAGTGCGATCTGGGGATCCTCCAAGGGACTGAGTGCAAGATGTCCCCTCACTCACGTGCGATGCACGTGAGGAGGGTCTCGGGCTCTGGGCCCGGTCCTGGTCGGTGGAGGCGTTGTCGATGCGACGGCGATGGCTGGTAGACCTCCGGTGGTGCTGGCCAGGTGGTGGCTGGAGGAGACGGTGGCGCTGGAGGATCTGTGCGACGGAGCTGGCGTGTCGAAGAAGTGGCGACGAAGATGGTGGTGCCGGTCGGTGACGTCGCCTTGCACAGCCGACACACGGCCGTGGGCTGCTGATGTCGAGCGGACGTTGATGTCGAGCGCCGACCGGCTTGGCCGAGGCGGAGGCGTAGGGCGGAGACGGAGGCGGTTGGTGGTGTTGTCGGAGAAGGACGATGGAGGTGGCGGCGTAGCGGAGGTTGGTGACGTTGATGCTGCTGGAGGTTGAAGATGTTGCTAAGGCGTAGCAGGCGGCGATGGCGTAGTCGATGACGTAGCGGAGGTGTCGAAGATGAAGAGTTGAAGGTGAAGATGACGTCGTTGGCTCGACGCGAGTAGCGGAGCGGAGCAGCTACGGCGAAGGGGGTTCGTCGTGGGCCGTTACGAGACCGGATGGACTCGGACCTCGCCGGAGAAGACGAGGAGGAGGCGCTGTCACCGCCGCTCCTCTGATCTTGTAGCTTATCGGCGGATGATTTGGCGTCGAGGGCGGCTGCGCCTTTAAATAGGAGAGAGAGCGAGCGGGTGCGAGGGAGTTGCGGAGGTGGTTGGCTGCGGCCGTTTGCGGGGCGGCGCAGGAGGTTGAGGGAGGGAGGCGGAGAAGTCGGGGGGAGTCGTTGGGGAAGAAGGGTTCCCGGCCGTTCGATCGGCCGAGATCGAACGGCCGCGCGTTGGCCGCGTGGCGGGGCAAGAGGAAGGCGCGCCGCACGTGCGTCGCACGTGCTTCGAATTTTTTTTAATAAAAACGAAAGTTAAAAAGGCTAAAAAACAATGACACGTGGCGGCCTCTGGGGCAGCCACGTGTCAGCTCCAGAAAAATCAAAAATAAAACCCTTTATAAAATCAAAAAGAAATATCAATTGACCTCGGATCGAAAAAGTTCCTTCACAAAAAATGCTCGTCTCGACAAGATCTACAACTTTCATGAATACATCAAAGCCAAATTCGGTCAAATGTGAAAAGTGAATTTTTTGGGGTATCCCATGTACATAGAATACCTTGATTTTTGGGTTTTCTAATTTTTTTGTTATTTTTAAACAAGATAAAAAATCCGGAAAAATAATGGAAAATCAAAGATAAATAAAACACACATTAATATATTTTTTTTGGATTTTTATTAATAAAGAAAATAAATGCATAAAATACAGGTAAAAGCCGCGAAAATATACAAAAGAGGCCCAAAACCCAACTTTCACATACGAACTCCGATTCACTTGAACTTGGTCTTGTTTTGAAGGTAATTGAATGTGCATTAGTTCAAAAGTGAGTAGGATCAAATCGGACACTGGATGGGGAAGATATGTGGCTTTTAGTCCGAAAATCCTATAACTAGGGTTTGGGTTTTTGGTCCACTTGCCAGGGTTAGTGATTTTTTTGTATTTTTTATTTATTCTTGTTAGTGATGTGTACACAGTGGAAGTGAGTTTGTGGTATGCGGTGTTAGCAGGAAGGAGTTAAAAATAGGGGTATTTAGGCTATTTACCGGTCAATTTGGGCTTGGATTTTTGGCTTCTTATTTTATGCAGAAATTAATGCTAAAATGCAATTCTTATGAAATCATGCATGAATGCTAATTATGCAGAATAAATGCAGAAATGCAGTTGATTTTGAGGGACTTGAGCTTTAATTAATGAGACTTAGAATGGTGAATCTGAGATTCATCACCCAACGACTAACATAATCCACAGCAAGTAGGATGTATTGAAATCCCTGACTGTTAGGGAATGGGCCCATGAAGTCAATGCCCTAAGTGTCAAAAACATCTGAAATTTGGATATGTTTGAGGGGCATTGTATATTTAGAACTGATGATTCCTCACATTCACTGATAATTAGTACAACCCTTCACATAAGTTGTAACATCCTTAAATAGAGTTGGCCACCATAGGCCACATTATAAAACCTTAGTTGTCGTGTGCTTCCCCAAATGGTGTCCACATGCTTATAATATGTGAAAATGATCTAGGACACGGGTGTATTCCTCCTGAAGAATGCACCTCCTCTAGATACAATCCACACCATCGTGAAGTAGGTACGGATCCTCCCACTGGTAAAAATGAGTCTTAGACAAGAATTGTCGACCTTAAGCTTGGGCCAATCTGTGGAACTTTTTTGGAGACAAGATAGTTCACAATATCAACGTACCATGGGAGTGAGGCAATAGATAAAATCGCCTCATCTGATAAAGTCTCCGTGATGGGAAGTAGTAACTACTTAGGAGTCTCTGCATCTGTAATTCGAGAAAGGTGATCCGTCGCTACATTCTTGACTACAGGTTTATTATAAATCTCCAAATAAATCTCTTGGAGTAGAAGGATCCATCTGAGTAGTCATGACTTGGCATCTTTCTTACCATATAAATACCTAATGGTAGAATGATTTGTGTATAAAACAACTTTTTTTACCCATAGGTGTGATCTAAATTTCTCCAGTGCAAACACAACTGCTAGCATCTTCTTCTATGTAACAGGGTAATTCTTTTGAGCCTCATCAAGAGTCTTGCTATCATAATGGATAGCAAACGGTACTCCATCCATTCTCTACCCTAAAATAGCTCCAACTGCATAATCTAAGGCATCCACCATAATCTCAAAAGGAAGAGACAAGTCAGGTGGCTGAAGGACATGAGCTCGTGTAACCAAATATTCCATCTAATGGAATGCTTGGAGAACATTCTCATCAACAATAACTTTGTCTCCTTGCATAGAAGCTCAGTTAAAGGTTGGACGATCTTACTGGAGTCCTTTATGAATCGCATATAAAATCCAACATGTCTAAGAAATAACCTTAACTACTTCATAGTCGTCAGCGGCTCTAGCTTTACAATCACATCAATCTTGTTTAGGTCAACCTCCATACCATGTTTGGAGATGACGTGACCCAATACAATCCCATTAGTCACCATAAAGTGCCTCTTCTCCCACGAGAGCACTAAATTCACCTCACAACGATGATGAAGTACTTGGTCTAAATAAGCTAAACATGAGTCAAAGCTATCCTTATAGATCGAGAAATCGTCCATGAAGACCTCAAGGAAACCGCCTACCATGTCGGCAAAAACGACTAACATTTAGATTGTAGCAGGAGCGTTACACAATCCAAAAGCATTCGTCTAAAGGCATAGGTGCCAAAAAGACAAGTAAAAATAGTTTTCTCTTGATACTCAGGAGCGATTACTACCTGACTATACACTGAATACATGTCCAAGAAACAAAAGAACTCCTTCCCTACCGGTCTTTCAATGATCTGGTCAATAAAGGATAGTGGAAAGTGATCTTTCTTGGTCGTTGAATTCAAGCACCAGTAATCTAAACAGACAAGCCATGAAGTGGTTACTCGAGTTGGAATATCCTCACCACAATCATTCATCACAATAGTAATATCGGATTTCTTCAGTTGCACATGTAACATACTGACTCATTTGGAATTAGAAATGGGATAAATAAAGTCAGCTTCACACCACTTCCTGATCTCTTTCATGACAGCATCCAGATATTAGTATTCAGACAATGTTGAGACTCACGAGATGGCTTGTTGTCATCCTCTAAGTAGATATGATGCAAGAACAATGCTGGATTAATCTCATAGAGATCCGAAATCTTCCAGCCTATGGCTTTACGGTTTCTCTCGAGAACCTCTAGCAAGCAAGATTCTTGGTCGTCGATCAACTATAAACTGATGATGACTGGAAACATTTGGTGCTCACCCTGTAAGGAAGGCATACTTTAGTATTGATGGTAATAATTTTAGCCCAGTTGGTGTCTGAATCTACTCTATAGCGACCTCAAAAACTGCACTAGTGGTAGGTAAATGATCTGACAACTGTGAACTGTCCACCATGGCTACAAATTGGCTCAAAATGTTATGTATTAAAAAGATTTGCAATAAACTCTCTCTGCTCAGCTAGGGATGGATCATGAATCATCTCAGAAAACTCATAAGAAAACAACTCAGAAAGTCCATCATCATACAACTCATCATCATCAACAACGAACAAATGTTGAATGTGCTTTCCAGGCATTAATTTCAGGAAAGGAATTCATGGGTATCATTTTAATCTAGAAATAAATCGTTGTCTCTGATCTCAGAGAAAATCACAGTCCTTTGACTCAAGTGTAACATGCTCTCTCTCATCTGATACTGGATCTGACAGCTTCGGATCCGGAATCATCTCTATCTTAACATTATCATTGTGGGAGTGAAAGGTTCTCTTTCCAGTACCATAATATACCACTGCTTCGGCTGTGCGTAGGAATGACCGACCAGGTATGGAGTAACAGTGTTGGGGTGTCCATGTCTAGGACAATGAAGTCCACTGGGAATTGCATTCATTTCACCATTACGATAATATCATATATAATGCCCCTCGACCTCTTGATCGATCTATCTACAAGTTGAAGGATCATCACAGTTGTTCTAAGAGGCCCCAATCTAAACTCTTTGAGCAATTTCGACATGAGATTGATGGAGGACCGTTATCGAGAAGAGTATGATCAAACTTTTGATCAAATATCTGACATTGGATAAGAGGCACTCCCTTATCTTCCTTTTTAAGCGGGAGGTTGCAGATGGCATGAACAGTGGCCATGGTCAAAATATGTTTCTAAGTCCACTTGTGTCTTTTCTGCTTGGGATGACGCTTTGTAGCACATGCTTCTTTTAATACTCTTTTCACAACATGCATGTACTCCATGGCCTTCATGAGTGGCACCTTAAGGAAGATGTTCTGAAGTATCTCTACCACTCCAGAACAAGATAGTGTTGTTTTTTATTTTCAAATATTTTTGCCTTTATTCAAGGCATCAAGAAAAGGAACTAAATTAGAATCAAAATCAACTCTCCTTTTATTCACATCTGAATCAGCATGTACATATGGACGATGAGACTCAGACTTGTATAATATCATCCATAATAGGTAAAGGAAAAGAAACAAAATCTCGGACTGCTCTATCTACTAAGAAAAAGAAGAAACTGCGATGGGTATGTTCTCCTCCAAGGTTGACTTGACTCTGCATCTCCTACTATTATCTTTTTGGGATCTTTATTTTTCTTCATTTTTTAGTATTTCTGTGTGGATGATGATGATGGTACACCTCCATTTGTTGGTATGCCTGATCTGTGCTCAATGGATGAATAAAGTGAATATGGCGATGAAGCTCGCTTGGTGGCTTTATTGCCCAATCCCACCAGTGCTGGCCACGACAATCTCCTACCACTCTTAAGAGTAACGACATTTGATAAACCTGGAAAATTAGAAATCATACCTGTCTCAGGAGTGGTTGGATCATGATGTGCTACATGCTCCTTATTGTGTCGGAAATTGTTGGGATTGGCTTCGACCTGGGCTTGTATGATGGCCTTCGTGGTTGTCAGGTCGTCAAGCCTGTAGTTGATGTCACTCATATTCTTTATCAGTTGGGCAAGATAATCAAATGCGTGGTTCACCAAAGGTGCCTCTGGCTGCTCAACGAAGGAGAGGAGCTTTTCACTCAAAGATAGGATATGCGGCCAATGCCTCAAACAACTGGGGTCGCTGAGACTGGAAGTGGAGGCTATTGTTGGTACCCAGGATAGACAGACTGTTGTGAATACTGATAATGAGGAGGAGGAGGAGGAGGATGCGAATATTGTCCAGGCTGCTGGTGAAATGGTTGATATGAATATGCAAGCTACATCTGTTGAAATCCATGTCTCTGTGACTGGAAGCGAGGTGGAGACTAGAAATGAGGTTGAGATTGGTGCTACTGCTAGTGCGATATGTCCTACATCCCTGGAACTAGTGAACTGACCTTTGGTTGGCCTGTGAACCTAACTGCTACTGTTCTGACGGACGGGTCTGGTTGCACTCTGGACTGTGCCAAATGCCATTCACCTCCTGTATCTGGGGTGGAGGTGGAAATCGTGGCTTTGAAAAATAGGGAGTCTCCTGATAATACGGAATCGCATATGTTTGAGTATGTTGCTGTTGAACCTGATATAGAGTCTGCATGTAGTAAATGTGCTGAACTATAAGAGATGCTCAAGTACTCTACTGAACGGGAGTGAAAGAAGAAGGCTCAAGTGTAGAAGTCTCGGCTGCATCACTTGAACTCTGGCATGAATGGATGGTACTCACAGTAACTCTAAGTACTTGGTTATTTCATCCAGCTTGTCCAGCTACTTTGTCCTATGCTCGATCGCATGTAATTTATATAGCTACAATTATATCAGCTTTGGATAGGTGGTTTCCAATGGTGGTCGTATCTGAATTGTCCACCCTATCCACATCATGAGATGTCATCATGTTGACATCCTTGTGGATGTAGGAGGTAAAGGATGATTTTGAAATACATGGGAAAATCGAGTTGCAAAGCTCTCCACCATTTCCTCAAATATCTGCCAAAGTATGACCCTATCCTTATCGAAGTATGAACCCCCAGAAGCATCATCTACCAATCTCTAATTCTCTAAGCTCAAACCTCCAAAATAATTCTGCACTAGGCTTGTCTTTGGAATATCATGGTGGAGAACTTCTCCATCAAATCTTTGAATCGTTCCCACGCCTCGTGAATAGGCTCATGGGACATCTGGAGGAAGTTCGCTATCAACGACAATATCTGATTCAATCATCCTAGGGGATAGTATTTGCTCAAGAAAGCTGATCTCATCTCTTCTCAGGATGTCACCACCCTTCCTAAATGATTGATCCAATAAAGCACCTTATCCATAAGGTAGAAGAGGAAATATGTCATATGAAGGATGTGGGAAGATCCTTAAGCGCATCACAGAAGCATGAGGATCGCATCATATGCGATCGTGGGTGACTAATCGCACTAGTTGCTTAAGGCAGCGGAATTTACAAATTTCAATGCGATGAAACCACATGATACAAGAACACTTCTCGAATCATTTCATTAAAACCACAAAAAAGTATTATGGTTAACTCTTGAAGCGTGGTTGTGATCGAATCTTTAAACGAAGAGACCTCCTGTCTCAATTCTGATCCGACAGAGGAGACACTTGCGAGCATGTTGATGAAATGCGTGCTTCTCGCGATCCATGTTGATGATCCAAGCAACAAATCTCCTAATCTTGTCACACGAGATCCGATGTCTTCTTCACGAGCGAGGTGCACCAAAGGAGACAGATATCCTCGAGCAAACAATCTGACAACATAATGGCACCGTTGCGGTGATGGCGACTCTCTCTAGGGCTCCATGATGGACGACCATGATGAGAGAGAGAAGGTTGGCATGTAGAGAGAGAGAGAGAGAGAGAGAGAGAGAGAATTGGATGCTGTAATTGTTGCCACTTGAGGTCACTTGAAGAGAAAGGGGTGCCTATTCTTATATAGTATTTTGGGAGTCCATGGATCACAATCCATGGACTACACAAAATCAATTGATGAGATTGATTTGTACTTCTTTCAATGGCCAAGATTTTGTTGTAAAAACACAACAATTAATTTAATTTAGATTAAATATATATTGAAAATCAGTTTAAATTAATCACAAATTAAATCAATCAAACATGGAGATTATGGAATGGAGATTGCCTCCTTCCATTAGAGGGGAGTGGATGACCAACCCTTCCATATGGGAGTTGGTGTTTGTCCACCCTCCCAACTAGGAAGGAGGCAATCTCATGAGATTATATTATTCCATGGAAATATCCAATATTTACAACAACACTTGTTGTATATTATTCTACAAAAATAATTCATAATTATTTTGTGAATATTGCAATCATGCCATTGGAAATTTGTGAATCACATTCACAATTCAAAATAAAATGTAAATTACATTTTCAAATAATTGTCCAGTGTGAATCCAATTCACATCAATATTTAAATTGTAAATGTTATTTACAAATAACTCTCTCTTATATATTATAAATCACATTTATAATATATATGATTAATATGGATAGTGCTATCCATATTATTCATATCCATGATAATTAAATCACATTTAATCATGTTGGATCTCTATTCTCATGTGCCCAAATAATATGAATCACAATCATGTTATTTACATCTTTGATAATTAAATCATATTTAATTATCTTAGATAACTCTCCATATAATATGAATCAAGTTCATATTAATCATGATAATTAAATTACATTTAATTATCTATTTTCTCAATGTTCGGATACATATATTAACAATGAAATTGCCCTCGAACTCTTTCAAGGATAATGGACTTTCTCCGCAGATACTTGAAGATAAGGACAGGGCGATTGCATTGTTCCATGTATAGTGACTTGGATATTGAGATCAAATCTCAAATCCAACTCTCAGGGACCTCCCATAGATGCTTGATTAAATCAAGGTCGTAGATCCAATCTTCTCATTGCATCTTAATCACATTCAAATCATTATCCAACATTTGGACCAAGATCAGATTACTTCTCTACTGAGAGGAGTCACTAAAATCCAAACCCGTTTCATCACTCCCTAGGAATGGAAGCGTCATGGTTATGCAGTCGTTTATGATCACATCACCCTCAGGTATTCCTAATACATGTACATCTTGCATACTAGAAGACCCTAAATAAACCCGAAGTTTTAGATCTCTTTTAGACTGTCTCCTTCAGGGTTTTATCATTAGGTTTCTCATTTGATCATTGGGAGTCGGTATCGATCATACACTTTCCAAAATCATATATCATACCTAGGTGTTGATCATATACTTTCCAAAAGCATATATCAAATCTTACCAATTCAGTCAAGCTTCCAAAGCTAGACGATCGTGCATGGAATTTGATTCTTCCCAATATCTCATGAGTGAGCTCATGTCTTCTGGTTCAGTAAATGAACCTGTATGGTCCCTTTGAGAGATCGTATTACTCATATGCACTTGCACGCACACCAGCGCGCCAGTGTATAGACCTTGATTAGGTCATCAACCTATTGGTCTACCAAATATACATATTCAGACATATAGCACACAATTGTCTCCGGTCAGAGGATGCGTGTGACAACATACGACATAGGTCTTTGGTTATCTTGATCTCATTAAGTCAACTCTTTGACATAACTTATCTAACACCTCTGAATCTCTATTCCAATGTAGAGGACCCGCATCAAGAGGTCGATTAGATATCAGCCTTTAGAGAATGGATTGCCATCTCCTTCTCAGGCTAGATATCATCTCTTAATAATCATTTGACGGTGTTTGATGAGTCTTCAATCTAACTCTTTAGATATTTATCCAAGCACTAGCCTCTATTATTCAACAATTGAATCAACAGCTTTATGATCATTAAGATGGCCATGGTACATAACCCTATTTGTACAGAGGGACCTATTATGTAAATTAGTTATTCTTCGTTTCAGATCATGGAATGATATCTGCAGTAATATTTATTGCATAATGGCTCACCGTGGGCTCGCATGTCCAACATCATCTTCACCACCTCTAATAGGATGTTAGAGTAGTGCATCATGCTACATATGTGGTCAAACTGCTTGAGGTGTATGTAAGATTCCTCATTAATATATCAATGAAATATGGGGAGAAGTGGAAGTACTTGGTTCTTCAGCTCGAAATGCCAATGGACCACAAGAATTTGAATCCATGTGATTGTATGTCCTTATCTTGGGTTATAAGCATATCTAAGGGTGGGCTTGGCCTCAACTCGGTTCTTCTTAACAATGGGATCTACTCTTTGCTCATTCTCTCCCACATTCCCACCTCCTCTCTACTGCTCATCCTTCTCTCTCCTCTCTATGTTATTCCTCAACTCTAATATCATATCCCTCAGTCCAACATGGATGTTGGCATGCTCTGTCAACTGTACGTGAATGGCCTGAATGGAAGCCAACATTATACCGTTGATCTCAGTCTGGTCTTCCATAGATCCTTCGCCCTTATGTGTCATCAAGTCCTCATTAACTGGCTCAATATCTGGAAAGGTAAATGGAACTTGATCAGCCAACATGAATGAAGGAGTCCTAAATGATAGTTTGAGAAGAGGTCCAATCTCAAACATTGGATTTATTGGTGAAAAGTCAGGTGTAAAAGAAAAATATTAAAGATCGGGAAGAGAGTCATCCTGAGTAGAAGAAGATGAAGACAAACGAATTGGAGAGGGAAGAGATAAGTCTGCAAAGTCCAGACACAAATCACGAATCCAATATATTTGAAACAAGGAGAAAGATACCAGAATGTGAAGGTCAACACAAGAAGAAGAAAGTGAGAAAAGGCATAAAGTACGTGGAAGGATCTTTATTCTTACAAGCAAACACAACCAAACCCTCAATTCACCAACTTAACACAAATGGAGACCGTAAGAGTTCAGTCTTTTATCTTTTACATTTTAGAGTTCAGCGAGTCACACAGTTAATCACAAACACGCAAGTGAAGTCGTCCTATCATCCAATGTACATCCTCACACTTCCCCAAATAGTGGAACCATCTACTGAGTTGCCAGATTATATTAGACCCAAAGGAAAATATAAGATGGAGCACACCAAAATGATTTTCTAAGGTTGGAGGCAAGTGCTTACAGTTAAGACAGTGTACCGAAGAGTGATACATAGGTTCTTAGTGCACAAGTCCAGATATCTGGGCTCTATTCTTAGGGCTACGCCCTCACTCGCTCTGTCTAGAGGTAAGTACGGGTGAAAAATGAGGGGGTTACTCTCCCCAACAAAAAATGATAGTTACATTTAATTTTAGTGTTGAGTGATATTAGCAATCTCAAATTTTATTACGCTATCACTTTTTTTGTATATTTCAAATAAAACCGCCTAACGGGTTTTCCAATTCCTTTTTATCCTAAGTCCAAGAAAATGGAGAAGGAAGTCAGAAAAACTGATGCACGTGAAAATCAATGATGCAATGCAAGAGTATAAATGTGTACATGTTGCCAGCAATCTACATGCAAAATAATCCGCACATGAAAAATAAATCTATCCAATATGAAATGTAAAAAGAGAACCATCCTAGCATGAATGTCTATTATCAAGAAGAATCACATTTATATGACTAAGTCCAAGTACGAATCAACAATCTATATGAACAAGAATAATATTAGGGTGTGTGGGCCTATTATTTACTCAGCTCAATAAAGGTAGTAGAAACCTAAACTAAGGGTTCAAGCATAAAAAACAAATAAAAATAAATGCAGAAAACTCAAATCACGTGAAAAAAGGGAGGAAATGAGAAAAATATGGAGGAATAAAAAGAAGAATGTCAAGAAAAATAAAAACCGACGGGATCCCCCAAGTGCACCAACACTTGGTGAAACAGACCCATAGAAAATCACATAGGTCTAATGGCTCAATAGAAAACCAAAAAGGGGAAAGTGCCGACAAATTATTACATTTAGTTGCAAGAATAATGTGAAATAAAAAATTGAAATAAAAACTAAGAAAATAAAAATGTAGTCTTCTACAGCTTCTGCTCCTCCTTAATCGCTCTCTCTTATTGAACAATGAAGAAGCTCCCAGCCTCCTCGTCGCTTGGGTGTGTCGGTTCGCTTCGGATCATTACCCTCGCTCGTCGGGCACTCATAACAAAAAGGAAAGAAAAGTACTTCAGAGCATTTATAAAAAAACAGAAGAAAATATGAGAAATAAAATGACTGAAAATGAAATGGAAATGAAGCACGCAAATAAAAGAAGTAGACCATAAAGAAATCATAGCTACCCTTTTCGTGCCTCCCCAACAACGACACCATCGATTGAAAAGGTGGTTTTCAAGGGTTTAATTTATTTAATTAAGAAAAAAATGAAATGTGAAATGAATATATCACAAGTGTGTCGTCCCAGTCCAAAACCGTCTCAAACAAAAAAATTATTCTAAAGAAGAAATAGAACAATGCTATTATTTAACTTATATAGAAAACTAGGACCAAACTCAAGGAGGCTACAATACCCAAGGGTTATTTCATCAATGCTAATTAAAAAGTATTTCTCTTTTCTTTTTGTTATTTTTCTGTCTTTTAATGCTTTTAATATATCTATGGATTTTTTATTTTTTAATGATTTTAAATTTTCTTATTTTCAAATTTTTTTAATGTTTTTAATTCACAATTTTTTATCTTGTTAGTTTTTATGAAAATAGTTTATAAAATATATATGTATAAAATAAGGCAAAGATTTTTGCATTTTTCAGATATAGCAAAAATAGTCAAAATGCATAATAAAATTCTTTTTGTGTTTTATGTAATTTCCTACTATTTTTATGATTTTTTTTATATTTTTTAGATTTTAAGGATTTAAATTAATTAAAATAATAAATAGCAAACAACACAAGATTAAGCCAATATATTTTGGTTTTTAACAATAAAATAAAAGAAAATGTATCAGAAATAAATCTAAAACAGAAGAGAGATTTTTAAGCTTTAAAACAAGCCTAATTAAGTATTTTCTGTTTTTATGTGAATTTATATGAATCATTACTATTATCTATATTTTCAATTTTTAGGTTTTTTGATTGAATTTTATAACTAAATTTACAAATGTTACAATATATAAGAAAATACAACTATTGTAATTTTTTTAGAATTTTTCAAAGGTTTTTCGATTTTTTTGAATTTTTAAAGTCAAATAGAGAAAATATAAGATGTTTTTGAATTTTTAAAAATAGCGAAACAAATAATTTTTGAAAACTAAAATTATTAGTGATAAAATAAATAAACATAAGCTTAACCTATTTTTTAGGGATTTTTTAGAGTTAATTATCAGATACGAAGAATAATTAAAGATATAACTTATTATAACAGAAATTGGACCTACACGCAATTATTTCAAGTTTATGGACCGAATCAATAACAAATAAGGATGAAACTTGCAAAAACTCCACAATTGCATGTGCCGATGCATGTAAATCAAGATTTGAAAGACTTATTTATAATTTCAGAAACTTTACAGATCAAAGAATAACAACACAAGCTTAGATGATTTATTGCAATTTAACCAATAAGGCATGTGAAGAAGCACATGAGTCTGAATTAACATTACTTAAATGGAAATCAAGAAAACTATAGGGGATTATTGCAACGATAAACTTGATCCATTGGAGATCAAGCTATCCGGAAGAACAAGCTTGAAGGCGGGGGCTGATGAACTTGATTCGACTCGTTCTCCTCCAATCTGATGCTGGTCTAATGCCTAAAGGTCGCATAATACTCCTTACACTCCCCCACAATTATTGGAGGTGAAGATCTGGATCCCACTGATCAGAGATCTGGATCAAGTTCCTAGAAGCGTGAAGTGCAAGCTCAGGACCTCAGATTCAGCTTCAAGCCGTTCCTCAAACCTTGTACATTATTCCGTGCTCGGAGATGAATCTCCGACGATTATTATTAAGCAAAAAAAACCATAAATGGGAGGGGAATGAGTCAGATCTTTGGATTGGAGGATGATGATCTGAATTCTCAAATCTGGAATATATACGGGGCCAGATTGCTTTCAAAGAATGGAGAAAGGGTCGGTTATTGTGCTCGACGTGATTTGAGATCAAATCCAAACGAAACGTCCCTCCGATCGAGCATATCAGAGGTTGACTAGAAACCTATTGAACTAAGCAAAGAAGGAACTAAATGCAAGGAATTAAAACTCAAAATTAAAGGGGGATTATACTACAATTACCTACAGTGTAGATTGGGTAATGACAACCTCAATTCGGTTGCGATTGGTCTAAGAGACTAAGCTCGTCGGAGAGCTCCGGCGGTAGTACTGGATCTCGATCTTTAGCGAAATTCACGTGCTCCCGTTCATGGAGAACAATCACTGTCACCTCAGACGCTCTCTAGAAGTCAATCTCGAGCGAAAATAAGGTGAAAAAAAGATCATTGGAAGAAAGTATCCTAAATCTTTTATTTATAGAGGAGGCGAAGGGGCGAATTTCAAAATGAAATTTGGCACGTGAAATGAGATGGGGATGATGAAATTTATTCAGGCGAAAGGAAGGTTTAATCGGGTGATAGAATGGTGAAGAAATTAGGCGAAAGGGAGAATGAATCGATCAATAAAAATGAAGGAAGAAGGAGGTCTCGTCTGTTATTCAAGTAGGGAGTGGGTGAGGCAGTTGACCCAGGTCAACAGACCTAGGTCCAACCAACGGGGTGCAGTTCTGAATAAGGATACAACACTACAAGACAAAAAATAGGAAAAATAATAGATAATTAAGAAATAAATAATAAATGTTTTTAAATAAAAATTTCCAAATAAATAGTGTTTATAAATTAATAACTTCTTTTTATATGATTTTTAATAAATTAAATAACTTAACTAAAAGGGTAAAATAAATAAAAAACTTTATTCATATGTAATACAATACATATATATACAATATACACAATTTTAAATAATTCTTTTTACAGATAATTACTTAATTTATATTTTATTTACATAATAATTAAAGGATTTTAAACATATTTTTATTTTATATTTATGAATTAATTAAACATGTTATATAAATTAGGTTATGTACAATATAGGTACATTATACCTACAATAGAAATTCACTCATTTTTATTTTTTTATTATTTTCAATTTTATTATTTCCATTTATATTTAATATAAATTAAATAAAATATATGCAACATAATGAAAATACCATATATGCAAAAATAAGAATAAATAAATAAAAATAATATGTACAATATAGACACTAAGTACAACAACACTCCAAAAAACTATCTTTCACATCTTAACTCCGATTTTTATGAAACCATCTTCATTTTAAAGCTTATTTAATTTGAACACAATGAAAGTGATTTTAGTTTATTTTGAGTTATTATGGAGTAGATGTTGATCAAGCAATTATGATTTTATGTTTTTTTCAGAGTGTTGTCTCTCATATTCAAGATTTATTTTTGCTATTATTTTTATTATTTACAACTTGTTTTTATATACAAGTTTCAAGAAGAAACTATGTTTATTTGAGTATTTTTTTGTGATAAATAAAATAGTAGAATATATATAAAATATGCATAATGATGATATGCACAAGTGAGATATGCTTTTCTTGATTTTTAAAGATAGAAGATCCAATCTCTCCCTTTTCATTCCTTGTCGATTAGGTCAAGTCTTGACCTACTTCCGAGGTTAGGATCATCATGTATTTCTTTCATATATACACTCTTTCTTTTGCTTTCTTATTTATGTATTTATTTGGGTTAAAATAATGATAAATAATACAATATTTACATATGAATATGGACGATTAAAAAGTGATAAGTAATGTTATTTACACATATTTTGTAAGGGATTTTAAGCCCAAAAGATGATTAAAGACGATGAATTGGTGATTTATCATACCTTTCACACGCAAGAGACATTTATTCAATGTACATGGAGTATGCTTTGGGAGGGAGTGGATATAAGATGACTTCTGAGCTGAAGCTGCACAGTTAAATCTTTAACTTAAAGACTGTTGATCTTAAAGTCCTAATTCTCATAGAAGTTATGCCATACTATTAATCCAAAGGTCGAGTCGAGTTCCATTTTCACCTTTTGCTCATGATCTTGATGTGGAATTGATTTAGCCAAAAGCAGGTGGTCGTAAGTTCAACACAAAGCGTGAACTCAGTCGGTGTATTGACCACTCTAAATCTGGACTAAAGTCAACAATTAACCCACACTAAAGATCAATAAATTAGAAATAATGTGGAGTTAAAATTTATTTTTAACTCTGCACAAATGATGTAAAGGGCAAGTATGCAGTGAGTTCGAACACAGGGAGCAAGCAGGGTAATTCAAACAAATGTGCACAAGTGAGTGTGTGTGATGTCTACACTAAGCAAGCAAACAATGAAATTTTTGTGGGTTTTTAATTTTTAATTTTTTTATTTTAATTTAATTTTTAATTTTGTATTTTGATTTTTAATTTTCTGATTTTTTTATAATTTTATATTTTATATTATTTTTTAAATTTTTTTAATATTAGAATATAACAACAATGTAGCAAAAAGGATGATAAACTATTTATAAAAATATGCAAAAATAACCAAAAATTCAGAAATAAAATGTTTTTGATATTTTTAGGATTTTTTACTGTTTTTGTGATTTTTGGAGATTTTTCAAGGTGTTTTTGGTGTTTTTAAATACTGAAATAAGGCAAAACAGTGGGCAAGCTACTGGCTGGAGATAAATCTGGAATTAAAAATAGCAAATAGCTACAAAATTTGTCCACACTAATTTTCAAATAAAGAGAACAAAATATAGAACAAACAGAAACAGAGTTTATGATTTTTGGAGTTTTCCTTGATTTTATAGATTTTTTTGATGTTTTTGAGTGTTTTTAAATTTTTAGTATTTTCTTTTGAGATTTTTAGTGATTTTTGGACTGACACTAAAATATGGTAAAATAGACATTAGGGAATTTTTTTATAATTTTTCGAGATGTTTTAATATTTTTTTGGCATTTTCTAAGCTAGACATTAGGCTAAAAGCAGGTTTTTGATTTTTAATAAATATAAAAATAAAATAAAATCAAAAACTAAAAATGTAGCGTGGAAGAACAAGTGTCCAGGAGCTTAACCCTATTTTTGTGGAATTTTTGGAGTTAAAATGCTAATTTAAATAATTATAACAAGCATCCAAACAATTAACAGGCCTGACAGGGGTATTTATGCAATTTCCAAAACATCCAGGGGCATATATGCAAGTTTCCACAAAAGTTTGAACTAAATAATCGATTTTTAGGACCAAACAACAGTTACAAAACCCGCTGGGGTATCAGCGCAATTTACCCACCAGGGCGCGCGACTTGCACGCGCCTGGCGAGGACCAAAATGTAATTATCCAAGAACCTGGGGGCTTACATGCAATTTCTCCAAAAAGTTAACGCTACACACGCAAGTTTTGGTACTGGACTGAAATACAACAAAGATTGAGGGCCTCTATGCAAAATGCCCTCACCTCACGTGTACAGGTCACGTGAGGTGACGTGGTAAAGGACCAAAGTGCAAATACAACAAAGACGAGGGTCTTTCTGCAAATATTACCAAAAATATTTAACCTACGCAATAAAGTTTTAGGACTAAATAGAAATTACAAAACAAGCGAGGGGTTGACTGCAAAATACCCTCGCTAAGGCGATCCGACGGTGGTGCGGGCGCTGGTGACGCGTGGCGCGAATCCAACGGCTGGCAGCTAAGCGCGATCCAGCGGCAGGGAACGTGCCACTTATGCACGTGGCGGCCTCTCGGAAGGCGATGACGGTTCGCCCGTGGACGGTTGAGATCACATCTTAGATGAGATCCGATGGTGGCAGGTGCTGGCGATCGAACGGTCCACGTTGGACCTGGGGTCCCCTCTTGATCGGACGACAACGAGGCGTGCTGGAAGAATAGGGAAGAAGGACCGTCGTGGCGACCTTCTTCCGGCGGTAGCGACTCGCTCCGGCGGTGGATGAGCTACAAAATGGGCCCAGGAGGTTGCTTCATGTCTCCTCTGTCGTCTGGATGCGGCGGACTGGCGTGGAGGTCGGCGGAGCTCTTCCACGGTGAGGCGGAAGGTGCGCAGCTCCAGGTGCTCCAGCGAGGGCCCAAAAATGCTCCAGACTCGTTGGTATGCTCCAGAACCTGCGTAAAAAAAGTTATGGAGGTCGAGGGCAAAATGCCTCGACCTCGGGTGGCTCTCAGATTGGCGTGGAAGGCGAGATAGGTACTCGCCGAAGTTGCGCTCCGGCGAGGTGATTAATGAAGCAATCAGATGATCGATTTGACGAGGAAAAAGACGCGTAATGATCCTAAGGGTATGGTGAACACGAAGGGGATGAAAAGAAGCGAAGAACGGCCTCGATGGCCTGAGGGCCAGAGGGAGAAAATACCTCGACGGCGGAGATTGCCGGAGGTGTAGAACACGCTCAGATCTGGTGTATTCCGCCGCCTTGAAGCTCGGAGCTCGGAGCTGTCACCTCCAGGCGTCTCGAGCACGACCAAAGGGGGGAGAAATCTGGGAATTTGCGGTTCAAAATTTTGAATGAAGTCAAGGGGGTGTTTTTAAGGGGTTGACGAAGGGGTCCCTTGATCGAGGTGCCCAGCTTGATTCAGAGGCCCTCAGCCCAAGAAGAACCTTGGGCGAGCAAGATGGATAGTAGGGGAAGATAGTTGCAGAAGAAGTCGATCTCAAAGGATGAAAGATGCATCCTCGAAAAATCCGCAAAGGCAGACGAAAAACGAGGTAGCAGAGCTACAGGGAGGGCAGGTCAGACTGTTGACCTTGGTCAACAGTTCTGACCTCCTGGTTGGTCCACGTGGACCAACCAGGAAAAACCCTGTAAGAAATGTTTCATTAATTCATTTAAAATTAGAAAACAGACGAATTAAATTATGATTATTTAATAAAAAATATTTTTATGTAGTATTTTATTATGATTTTTAATTAATTTTACGAGGTATATCTTTATAAGTTTGCTTTTTAACCTTATATAGGTATATTATCTATATATTGTATCCTTTTATTTTTATTTTGTGTATTTTAATTTTATTATTTTTATTTATTATTTTATAAAATTGTAGAATACTTTTATACATGTAAATATATTTTTTATTTCATTTTTCTGATATGTTTTGTATATTTAATAAAATGTAAGAGTGTTTTGTACAGGTATAGGTATAGGCAGTATACCTATGTATTCTTTATACAAGTATTTTTATTTTGTATTATCTTTGCATTTTTATTCTGATTTTAATGCACATATATATTATAAGTAATATTTACATAATTATAAAAATATAAAAATACAAAAATAATGAATAAATAATAAATTGAATATTTTAATCTGTACAAGTATACAAGGTGGGTCCAAAACTCAACTTTCAAACCGTAGCTCCGCCAAATGCGAAACCACCACTATTGGATAGATTATTTTATTCTATATACAATTAAAGTGAGTATGCTGCATTTGGAGTTGTCAGTTGTGAGATAGGGGTCTGGGAAATTGGGATTCTGGATTCTTATTCAGACCATAACTTTTTATCTGTACATTCTTTTTCTGTGAAATCAATTTTGTATTTTTCTTCATGAAATTATCTACAACTTTCATGTACAAAGTTTCTTTATTTGATGCATAAAAAGTAGAACCAAAAATAGGTCCCAAAATGAATAAAGAATGAATAGAATGTATAGGTATTTTATCTGTATTCCTGATCTTATCTCCCCCTACTTTATTCCTTGTCGACCTATTCATCAAGATGCCTAGGTCTCGGGGTTTCATGTCATAAAATATTTACAATATTTTATTCTTTTTCTTTCTTTATTTATTCTATAATTTTGGCTTTAATTACAGTAATTTATACACTGTTTAGATGCACATGCATGAATGCTAAGATGATGATATTAATGATATTTACAGGCATTTGCTAGGGTTTTTGATGCCAAAATGATAGAATAAAGATGATGAAATGTGGATTCATCATCCCCCTATACTTTACCTTTGCTAGTCCCTAGCAAACACTTATGCAATAAGTGCAAAAAGAAAAAGAAAGAAAAGAAAAAGAAGAACTTGGATTTTATTTGATTATCAAACTTGGCTTCACAAAATCAAAGTTTGGAGCTTAAGTCGGACCTTTGGAATTTTAGTGCGGGCGGAACCTTAGTGAGAACCGTGTTTGAAATTCAACAGTCCTTGAGAATCCTAAAACTCTGTCCATGTCTCCTCAATAGCCAGGTCAGAAATATCTCAACTCATACGCAAACTCTTATGACTATGAATCTGACTTGTACAGTGTAAGTGATGGTGACTCTCCCCAACTAGAATGATAAAGAAACAGACTTCTCCAGTACGATAATCAAATGATTCCCCAATCCAGTAACTCCATCCTCGAGGAGCGGGGTATTCCCTTCTAAGTTCAAGTGGCAACCTGCTCAAGAGGAGGGGGTGAAGAGAAAATTGGACGGTATCCAGTGTAGCTACCTATCCTGGGTTGCAAGACCAGTGTAGTCAAGTCATCCTGCTGCAGGCTCACATGATATGACTTTGGAACTCAAGCTTGCTTATTGACTTTGTACATGCTTTGCATGCTTTTTATTTTTGTACATGCATGAACTTTCTTTCTTTTTTTTTTGAAATACTATTCATAGCAGCATTTACATAAGGAGTTTTTCCTCTTGAGCCAGTAGACTATCCCTCTTTTGAAGCTTTATCGCAACCCACAACCTCTTGTCTTTAGACTTCCTAATCACTGGACGGGTTGGGGTGCACTTCCCTCCCTAGAGGAGGACAAATGTTTCCACTTGTGTGCGTCTCATACCGGCAAATCCAATCCCCTCACCACTCCAACTGAGTTGAGCCATGTGAAAGGTGCATGTGTCCAAGTTAGGTCATTATCAACAAGGGTCGTGCGTGTGTTTCGAAATACTCTACTTAGGCAGTCAAGAATCAATTGAACCAAGTCCCGTGATCCTCAAAGAATTAAGTCAACTAGACCTGAAGTACCTCAAACACAGTTCCTATAAGGTTCCTGTTATTAGGTAGATTTTAAGGTCCAATCAAGCTCCAATCTCCGGATTTTACTTAGACTTGTTCAACTATCAAACTCAATCCGAAAAATGCTTGTGCTATGCAATGCGATGCAGAAAATATTTTTGTGATGCAGTTTTCAAAGATTTTGAACTTTTTATGGATTTTTGAAAAGATGATGCATGCATTTTTTGTATTTTCCAAAGGATTTTTCAAGGGTTCTTGGATTTTAATTTTGCAAATGTTTTTGGGATTTTTGAAAAGAAAAAGTTTTGGCTGAAATCTAGGTTAAAATATTTACACGGGAGTGCTTCTTATATTTACAAGTGGATTTTAAGAATTTATAGGGTAAGTGGTTAATTTTATAAGTATATATATATAGTGGATTTTGGTGTGATGTAAATATTCCTCAAACTTATTTGACACAAGCTTTTTCAAACAATTTTTGAAAACTATAGTCCAAAATAATTTTTACAAACATTTTTACAAACATGTACACACATTTGAAAATCATTTTGCAAAGGTTTTCAAAACAGTATATATAGTTTTTTCAAAATATTTTTGCAACCATTTTTCAAACCATTTGCAAATCATTTTTCAAACATTTTATTTCACACAAAGAAAATAAGTTTTACAAATCACACATTTTTACACAGGTTGAAAACATGTAACAAAACATGTTCAAAATAGTTTTCAATAGATGTTCACAAAGTTTTTCAAACTATTTTTCAAACATTTTGCAAAAAAAATATTTTCACCTGTTTTATTATAAAGACAAAAAGAATTTGAGGAATAAAACACCTTTTTATTAGGGGTTTTTAATGAATTTTAAAGAATTATTAGCCCTATTTATTAGGAAAATACAAAAGTACGAGTTATGGCTAAAGTATATACATAGTATATACGACCCCCCTATACTTAGCTTGAGCTATGTCCTCATAGATCGGAGAGAACAGAGAAGACATAACTCGTACTAAGTATAGGCAAGTCTAAAGAATAAAGAAAGAAATGAATGAATGAACCAATAGTTGACCCTCCCACCTATACTTAGGATCAAATAATCCTAAGTATAGCAGGCTGTACACAAAGCAGGGAGGGTCAAGGGTGGGAATGAACAGATTGTACTCATATTGTCTCCCCCTATACTTAGGGTAAGATATCCCTAAGTATAGACAAGAAGAGGAGACAATGGAGAGGATCGAAAAATAGAGAAACTCGAGGTGCCAACCCCCCTAGACTTAGGACAAAGTGCGTCCTAAGTATAGAAAACTGTCTGCAAGGGCGACACCTTTTTGATAGATACAGAAGATAAAAATGGAAAAGAAGAAAAGAAGAAAAGAAGAAAAGAAGAAAATAAATCAACAGATGAAATTGTGATATGAATAGATGGATCTGTACAGCGGAAGATGGAATTGATCACCATGTATGAGATGCAGATGATGAGAGTCAAAGGACACGTCTCATACCAGAAGAATGGGGGCAACGTCAATGGTCGGCGGATCATGATCTAGATATAATTTCAGGCGTTGACCATTGACGCGGAAGGTAGAAGAAGATGACGGTTCGGATATGTCGATGCTGCCATTGTCATGTACCTTCCTGACTACATACGGACCTTTCCACTTGCTCTGTAATTTCCCTGGAAATAATTTCAGCCTGGAGTCAAACAACCATACTCTCTGATCTGGCTCAAACTGTTTATGGCTTATATGCGAATCGTGCCATGTCTTCACTTTCTCCTTGTACTGTAGGCTGTTGGAAAAGGCTGTATCTCTCAGTTCTTCCAGGGCTGCCAATTCAGCTCTTCTCTGGTCTCCTATACTCCCGGGATCTAACAGCAACTCAGTGACTGCCCAAAAAGATTTGTGCTTGATCTCCACTGGCAAATGGCACGTCTTGCCATAGACGAGACGAAAGGGAGATGTCCCCAATGGATTCTTGAAAGAAGTCCGATAGGCCCACAAGACCGAGTCCAAAAGTTGTGACCAATCCTTTCGGTCTGGGCGGACAACTTTCTGCAAGATTGTCTTTATCTCCCGATTCGAAACTTCGACAAGACCATTAGTCTGAGGGTGATATGGTGTGGCAACCCGATGGTCAATGCCGAACTCGTCTGCAAGGGCCCTAACCTTGTCATTGATGAAATGAGACCCCCCGTCTGAAATCAAGACTCTAGGTACCCCGAACCGTGAAATGATATTTTTCCTCAAAAACTTGCAAACGGTTTTAGCATCTGCGGCTCGGGCGGGGATGACCTCAACCCATCAGCTGACATAATCAACAGCGAGCAGGATATGCTCGAATCCCTGGCTCTTAGGAAATGGGCCCATGAAATCAATCCCCCATGCATCAAAAACCTCACAAAAGTGAATGGGTTGCATGGGTATCATGTCTCTCTGTCCGCAGGTTCCCATTTTTTGGCAGTCAGTACATCTCTTCACGAACTCATCAGAGTCCTTGAAGAGAGTAGGCCACCATAGGCCGGATTGAAGCACCTTCTGTGCTGTCCTTTTTCCAGAATGATGTCCTCCTGCCTCAAGCTTGTGGCAGTATGTGAGGACGCTATGATGCTCTTCTTGAGGAATGCACCTCCTCCAGATACTGTCCCCTCCTTCATGATAAAGGACGGGATCCTCCCAATGATAAGACTTGGCCTTCGCCAGGAAGGTCTCGAGTTTCTGCCTGGGCCAACCTTGTGGAACCGTCTTGGCAGCAAGATAGTTCACAATGTCGGCATACCACGGGAGCGAGGTGACAGCCAAGATCGCCTCATCTGGAAATGTCTCTGAGATAGGTGCGATGGGCTCAGATTCCTCAAGAGTCTCCAATCTGGAGAGATGATCCGCCACCATATTCTTGACTCCAGGCTTGTCCTTAATCTCAATATCAAATTCCTGGAGTAGAAGGATCCATCTGGTGAGACGTGCTTTGACATCCTTCTTAGCCACTAAGTACCGGATGGCGGTATGATCAGTGTAGATGGTTACTCTAGATCCGAGAATGTAAGATCGATACTTATCAAGAGAAAAGACTACGGCCAGCATCTCTTTCTCAGTCACAGTGTAGTTCCGTTGCACGGCATCCAAAGTCTGGCTAGCGTAGTGAATGGCAAAAGGTAATCCGTCCCTCCTCTATCCAAGCACAGCCCCAACGGCAAAATCTGAAGCATCCGTCATGATCTCGAATGGGAGAGACCAATCGGGTGGCTGAAGGACTGGAGCTGAAACAACCATATTTTTGAGAGTTTCAAAAGATTCAAGACACTTATCATTGACAATAAACTCGGTGTCTTTTGTTATCAAATCAGTGAGCGGTCGGGCAATTCGACTGAAGTCCTGAATGAACCGTCGGTAGAAACTGACATTCCCCAGAAAAGACCGTAACTGACGCAAGTTGGACGGCGGATTGAGTTTTCTGATGATATCCACCTTGGCAGGATCGACCTCCATGCCCCTGTTGGAGACGATATGACCAAGGACCGACCCCTGAGTCACCATAAAGTGGCTCTTCTCCCAAGATAAAATAAGGTTGACCTCTATGCAGCGCTGAAGCACACGGTCTAGGCAGTCAAGACAAGCATCGAACCCGTCGTCATAGACCGAGAAGTCATCCATGAAGACCTCTAAACAGTCACCCACCATGTTCGAGAAGATGGTCAACATGCACCTTTGGAATGTCGCCTGAGCATTATATAGACCAAAGGGCATCCGTCTGAAAGCATACGTCCCAAACGGACAGGTGAATGTCGTTTTTTCCTGGTCTTCAGGCGCAATGGCCACCTGATTGTATCCAGAGTACCCATCAAGAAAACAATAATGACTCTTCCCGACCAGCCGCTCGATAATCTGATCAATGAAGGGCAGCGGGAAGTGATCCTTCTTGGTGGCCTCATTCAATCGTCTGTAGTCCACACAGACCCTCCAAGAAGTTGGTACTCTGGTAGCGATCTCCTCTCCAGACTCGTTGACAACTGTAGTGGTACCCGTCTTCTTGGGTACCACATGTAGTGGACTAACCCATTTGGAGTCGGAGATGGGGTAGATAAAATCGGCGCTCCACCACTTGGAAATTTCTTTCATGACTACGTCTCGAAGATTCGGGTTCAGCCGTCGTTGGAACTCACGCGACGACCTAGCGTCATCCTCAAGATAGATGTGGTGAGAGCACAGAGCTGGACTTATCCCTTGGAGATCATCTATACTCCAAACTATGGCCTTGCGGTTTCTTTCAAGAACCTCCATCAGACGAGATTCTTGCTCTCCAATCAAACCTGCTGAGATAATGACTGGGTGCATATCTGGCTCACCCGCAAGGAATCTGTACTTCAACGACTGCGGAAGAGGCTTTAGTTCTGGACAACTGGGAGGCGGCAGATCTAGCTTCTGATATGTCTGTGTGAAAGCGACCAGGTCTGCATGGGAGAACTCTCGCTCTACATGAATCTTTGACACAGGGCGGCTTGCGGGATCATCAATAAACTGCACTGGCTCGCACTGGCGCGCACTCTGTCATGGCTGTAGGCTCAGCAGGAATCAGACAAGGTAAATAATCATCAAAATCATCCCAGTCAATGTCTGAATCTGAGGAATCAGAAGAAGATGAACAAGAATGAAAATCATGTACACCACTCATCACAACGATGTCAGCCTCAGGTATATTCTCATCCAGGGATGTGCTCTCCCGGCTCTCGACTGACATGAGCTGTAGATACAGTGAATCTGTAGGCAAGGCAAGGGTCGGTGCTACAGGATCTACCCAGTTGAATTCATCATCAGTCATCACAAAATCACACACCTGGTGGATGTCTAGCTCTTCCTCTGTCATCTGCGCTGCTTCATTGGATTGCTCTGAGCATTTTAACTCTCTAGCTTTGGTCTCCTCGATCGTCTCTATTTGTATGATTTCGCCCTCTACGCGAAAACATACCTTCCCACTATCATGGTCGGTCACCGCCTTGGCTGTGGCCAAGAATGGACGTCCGAGAATGATGGGGGCATCAGTTACCGACTCAGGGATCTCCATGTCCAACACAACGAAGTCCACGGGGAATTTCAGGCCCTGAATGGTAACAACCACATCTTTCAATAACCCCTTCGTCCTCTTAGTCGACCTGTCAGCAAACTGAAGGACCGTCCTGCTTCGAAGAAGAGGACCAAACTCGAATCGGTCGAGTAAGGCTGCCGGAAGAAGGTTAATTGAAGAGCCGTTGTCTAATAGAGTACGATCAAACTGCTGCTCCTGAATCTCGCATCTGACATAAGGAGCTCCTGCATCTGGTCGCTTAGCTGGCAGCTTGTTCTGGATGGTACATCAAGTGGAATGAGTGAGCACATGGATTTGATCTCTCTGATTCCTTCTCTTCCTGCGGACGGTAGTCTTCTCTTTTAGGTTCTTCTTGAAGAGGGGGATGTGCTCAAGTGCTTCTTGTAGAGTCAGCTGAATGTGGAATATGTCTATCATCTGATTGCCGAACTCTACCTGTTGGTTCTTTTTTGGATTTTCTTTTTTGTTCCCCTTCGCCTGGCGGAGTGCCTCGGGGAAGGGGATGGTAGGGGCCTCCTCAGATGGAGGACTAGGAATCGGTCCCTGTGCCTGTGAAGAAGGAGAATCCATATAATAATCATCATTCACCACATATGGATCCGCAATTTGAACAGAAACCTTTCCTTTATTCATATTTTTGTTTTTCTTTTTGTTCCCACAGTCCTTAGGTACAAAATGTGGCAACATCACGGATGGTGGCTCAACAAAAGTAGATGTAGTGGCCTCAGCACCACCACTAGCACCGGTCTTCGCGGCATCAGCACCGCGCTCTGGTTCATCATCCAAAATGGTGGCTTCAGCACCACCGTCTGCATCTGGTCTCATGACAGCATCAACACCGTCGTCTGGATCTCCATCATTGGTGATTGGTGGCATAGCACCACCGTCTTCAACATCGTCATTAGCGGTATCAGCACCGCTATTCTGCTCTTCTGACGCTCCTGATCCTGCCTCTGGTTGTCGCTCAGAAGAGGCACCGCCGGCTGGCATCCTACCGCTCCTAGTAGTCACAAAATCAGCATCATTCAAAGAATAAGACATATCATTCAAATCATCAGTAGGAGAAGTATCCTCTGTAAACTCTACCTGCTCAGACTTCCTTTTCAGAATGTTCGGGTTTGGTTCAATCTGAGCGGGTATGGCGGCCTTGCCTTTGATTATTTCTCTCATTTCCTGTCGGAATTCATCCATTTCTTCCTTGAAAGATGCTCGTTGTTCAGATAGCAAGCGGGCAAGATCATCGAGAGCTGGGTTCTCAAAAGTGGGACCCTGAGAACCGGATGGTTATCCTTGCTGGAAATGGGGCTGCTGCTGTTGGTGTTACTGGTACGGATAATTCTGGGTTGGCTGGGCATAAGATTGCTGAGGCGGCTGTCGCTGCCTCCACTGCTGTCCCTGATAGGCAGGACGAGGACCACTCTGATACTGTTGTGGCTGGGCATACTGGGGCTGCTGGTTTTGCTGCTGTGGCTGGCTGTTCTGATGTCTTTGGGCAGGATTCTGCTGCTGGGAGGAGCCACCGTTGCCCCAACGGAATCCGGGGTGATCACGACGAATCCCGGGCTGAGGATACCGGTCGTACCATATCCCATTGACTTCCATCAATGGTTCCCGCTCAAAGGAGGGTGGAGGAAGAACTGCCAGTGGCTGCTCCGGTTGATATACCACCATATGCGTGTCCGTAGATGGCGGCTACGACAGATAGTATGGTAACAATGGAACCGGCTCTGCCTGGATATGGTTCACCTGACGGTATGAGGTAGAGGGCTGGTTGGCATTGCTACTGTTCGGATCAACACGTGATCTGGGAGGCTGTTGGGACTAAGTTTGTGCCTCCTGGACGCACAAGATCTGAGTCTTCAGATCACTCATGGTCTTGGCAATCTGGTCCATCTGGGCCATGCCTTGCATCTGCTTCTTCTCGAGGATCTCGAGACGGTCCAGCTTCTCACTGATGATGCCCATGTCGGTTGCGACTGATTCAGCTTGGGCTATGGCAGCTGACACTGTGTTGGGACCAGCATCGATGCAGGCGATCCTCTGAAATGATCCCGCTCCTTGCGGGGGCTCCTGTTGTATGTAGACTCGGGCCTGGGTCATCACAGTAGAGTTTTCTGCCATGCCTTCGTAGATGGCCCAGACGTCGTCTTCTCCCTTGGAGAAATAAGACCCACCGCAAGAGGCGTTGACTAGCCCATGCAGCTCCGGTGTTAGCCCACAAAAGAAACTATGCACGAGATTGGGCTTGGAAATGTCATGATGTGGAGACCGGTCAATGAGCTCTCTGAATCGATCACAGGCTTCATGGAATTGTTCATTTGGGATCATGACGAAGTTACTGATCATGGCTCTAACTGCGTTGGTCCGGCCGAGAGAGTAGTACTTCTTCAGGTACGCGGTCCGGAGATCTGCCCAAGTGTCGATGAATCGCCCCAGGTGTTTGAGCCAGTATGCGGCTCTGTCAACCAATGAGAATGGGAAGGTGATCATCTTTATGGTGTCCTCGGTCATCAACCGATCATGGATGGTGCTGCATATCATCTCGAATTCCTGGAGGTGGAGGTGCGGCTCTTCGGTCGGCAACCCATGGAACTTGGGTAGAAGCTAGATAGTGTGGGGCCGAAGCTCGAAATCTCCGTGGATGGGCGGGAGTCTGATCCAACGGTGAGTGAGGGATGCAGTTGGGTTGTGCAATTCCCTCATGATGGTCTGTGGTGGTCTCTCAGCGTCTGGATCGCCTCCTCCTGCATCAGGTCCTCCTCCTCCTCCACCTCCACCGCCACCAGGTCGGTTCTCTCTCATCTGTGCTATATCTCTCATCAGATCACCAATGAATGTTCCCTGGTCACGGATCTGTCTCTGCATGGTCTCTAGGGACGCTAACAAGGAGTTGTTGATGGCCACTTGATCAATTATGAACGGAGGGTGATCATGGTCATCTGGGTGCTCGCCTCTGTCTGCCATCACTGGATTTTCTGAAAAAGCAAAAGAGGCCATCTCAGGTGCTGTTGAATGAGCTGAACTATGTGATGCACTGAATTCTGAAACATTTGGACTGAGAGAAGGAGAATGGGAAGGGTGGTCGAGGGGGAACATGGTGGATGTAAACTCGGGCTCGGAGAGCGGACTCTCCGAGGTATTCCTAGATGAATGAGGAGGAGTGTTGGATAGCGGTGCCGACAAGGTCGGCCTAAGAGATCTCCGTCCCATCATCTTGATTATTTGGGAAGAGCGGGGATAATGCAAAAGAAGAAGAGGAATGAGATGCAACAAAATTACGCACAATTGTGCTGCATTTTTGATCTTGACCTAAATAAAGCTAGCAATCAAACACAAAGCAAGGGTGAGTTCACCAACTCAACACGTGAAGCCGTGAAGGTTCGGCTTTTATCTTGATTCAGGAAGTTATCTTTTCACGAGTCCTTAGAACGCTACGCCTAAAGGATAGAGAGTACTGCCGGAAAAGTATCCCCGTACTTGTCCTCCTCCTGTGTAGCCTATAACTTGCGCTTTTTGAGGTCCTTGTAACCCTTCCTGGATCCCTACTCAGCCAAAGAAATAGAGGGAGGAAGCCGATAGGCGAAACCGATACTTCGGACCTCGCTCGCAACGGAATCACCCGTGAGCATACAAGGTCCTACTTGGACGCAGCCGGTGAGACAGACACACCCGTGAAGGCGTGGCCTAAGCTCGGTACTTCGGACAAGGTCGGCGCTCACACAATAGTGAGTCACGAATGGCGACCAAGTCCTACTCGACTACGTACGATAGTAGCGCCAATACTTCGGAAATCCAGGCGATACACACGGCAGCCACAAGTTGGGTTTTTGGCTCTAATCCTTACGAAGCGCTCACCTCACTTGGAACGAGACCTTCCCATGCAACCTGAATACAAGTGAGGGTATTACTCTCCCCAAGCAATGAATCCAATTACCGATTTTATTTTTGGTCAAGTTTTCTTAGCAGCCCCCTTTTTAATTTTTTTGGTGTTATCGCTTCTTTTGAATCAATTCAAATAAGCGTCTAATGGTTTTTTTGTATTTTCTTTGATCCTACTTTGTCCAAAAACAGAGGGAGAATAGAGTCGGAAAAGCCGTGCAAGTCGACACCAAGGTGGAAATCTCACCTTTGTGCCTAAATGATGCATGCAAAGTGAGAAGACTTACAGCGAATCCCAGCTCTCTCCATGCGGGATGCAAAGCAGAATTTGTAAACCTAAGCTATATGGCGATATGCAAAACGGAAATTGTCCTAGAGTAGGCAACTGCTAGCGTGAAGAACCACAAGCTAACCACCAACCCTCAATCCTAGTGTCCGGTCTAGGCTCACCCCTCCTCTGCTCAACACATTTGAGTTAGGAGAAAGCGCTTGTTCGGGAATGAGCTCACGGCGTGTGGATCAAAAGCTAATGATCAACTATTTAATTAGTCTAAGTCCAACAACGATCTATAGGAACATGTAAAGATAATTAGTGTGTTTGTACCTATTCTAATCGAATCAAGCAGGACCTACAATCTAAGGGCTCAATCCATAAAAGAAATGAAAAGGAAAACAAAACCGGAAAATAACAAGCGAGAAAAAGCGATAAAACCCGTGGTGAGCCCCCGGGTGAACAAACACCCGGAAATTAGGCCCGGTAGTGTCTCAAGAGTCCAAGTGTCCGATGTACCTGTATTATTACAAATTAATGAATCACTCTCTCTCACAAAATAAAAGGCAAGCTAAGCTAATCACTCTCTCACTCCTCCCGCTCTCTCCCGCCGGCTTGGCTAAAGAAAAGCCGGCTCCGCTTCCCAAGGTTGCTTCGGGTCACCTAGGCGATCCGCCTTGCTCCGCGGTCCCTCGCAAGAAGACAAGAAAGTATGGTCAGAATAGCTCAATCAATATATATATCAAAAAGAAATGCAAGAGAGATAAATAGAGCTATGGTAGACAATCAACACAATCAGACAAAAAAATGAAAAACTACTCGTTGTTGCTCCCCAGCAACAACGCCATTTGATTTAGCCAAAAGCAGGTGGTCGTAAGTTCAACACAAAGCGTGAACTCAGTCGATGTATTGACCACTCTAAATCTGGACTAAAGTCAATAATTAACCCACACTAAAGATCAATAAATTAGAAATAATGTGGAGTTAAAATTTATTTTTAACTATGCACAAATGATGTAAAGGGCAAGTATGCAGAGAGTTCGAACACAGGGAGCAAGCAGGGTAATTCAAACAAATGTGCACAAGTGAGTGTGTGTGATGTCTACACTAAGCAAGCAAACAATGAAATTTTTGTGGGTTTTTAATTTTTAATTTTTTTATTTTAATTTTTAATTTTGTATTTTGATTTTTAATTTTCTGATTTTTTTTATAATTTTATATTTTATATTATTTTTTTAAATTCTTTTTTTAATATTAGAATATAACAACAATGTAGCAAAAAGGATGATAAACTATTTATAAAAATATGCAAAAATAACCAAAAATTCAGAAATAAAATGTTTTTGATTTTTTTAGGATTTTACTATTTTTGTGATTTTTGGGGATTTTTCAAGGTGTTTTTGGTGTTTTTAAATACTGAAATAAGGCAAAACAGTGGGCAAGCTACTGGCTGGAGATAAAACTGGAATTAAAAATAGCAAATAGCTACAAAATTTTTCCACACTAATTTTCAAATAAAGAGAATAAAATATAGAACAAACAGAAATTGAGTTTATGATTTTTTGAGTTTTCCTTGATTTTATAGATTTTTTTGAAGTTTTTGAGTGTTTTTAAATTTTTAGTATTTTCCTTTTGAGATTTTTAGTGATTTTTGGACTGACACTAAAATATGGTAAAATAGACATTAGGAAATTTTTTTAGAATTTTTCAAGATGTTTTAATATTTTTTTGGCATTTTCTAAGCTAGACAGTAGGCTAAAAGCAGGTTTTTGATTTTTAATAAATATAAAAATAAAATAAAATCAAAAACTAAAAATGTAGCGTGGAAGAACAAGTGTCCAGGAGCTTAACCCTATTTTTGTGGAATTTTTGGAGTTAAAATGCTAATTTAAATAATTACAACAAGCATCCAAACAATTAACAGGCCTGACAAGGGTATTTATGCAATTTCCAAAACATCCAGGGGCATATATGCAAGTTTCCACAAAAGTTTGAACTAAATAATCGATTTTTAGGACCAAACAGCAATTACAAAACCCGCTGGGGTATCAGCGCAATTTACCCACTAGGGCGCGTGACTTGCACGTGCCTGGCGAGGACCAAAATGTAATTATCCAAGAACCTGGGGGCTTACATGCAATTTCTCCAAAAAGTTAACGCTACACACAAAAGTTTTGGTACTGGACTGAAATACAACAAAGATTGAGGGCCTCTATGCAAAATGCCCTCACCTCACGTGTACAGGTCACGTGAGGTGACGTGGCAAAGGACCAAAGTGCAAATACAACAAAGACGAGGGTCTTTCTGCAAATGTTACCAAAAATATTTAACCTACGCAATAAAGTTTTAGGACTAAATAGAAATTACAAAACAAGCGAGGGGTTGACTGCAAAATACCCTCGCTAAGGCGATCCGACGGTGGTGCGGGCGCTGGTGACGCGTGGCGCGAATCCAACGGCTGGCAGCTAAGCGCGATCCAGCGGCAGGGAACGTGCCACTTATCCGTGGCGGCCTCTCGGAAGGCGATGACGGTTCGCCCATGGACGGCTGAGATCAGATCTCAGATGAGATCCGACGGTGGCAGGTGCTGGCGATCGGACGGTCCACGTTAGACCTGGGGTCCCCTCTTGATCGGACGACAGCGAGGCGTGCTGGAAGAACAGGGGAGAAGGACCACCGTGGCGACCTTCTTCCGGCGGTAGCGACTCGCTCCGGCGGTGGATGAGCTTCAAAATGGGCCCAGGAGGTTGCTGCAGGTCTCCTCTGTCGTCTGGAAGCGACGGATTGGCGTGGAGGTCGGCGGAGCTCTTCCACGGCGAGGCGGAAGGTGTGCAGCTCCAGGTGCTCCGGCGTGGGCCCAAAAATGCTCCAGACTCGTTGGTATGCTCCAGAACCTGTGCAAAAAAAGTTATGGAGGTCGAGGGCAAAATGCCTCGACCTCGGGTGGCTCTCGGAGTGGCGTGGAAGGCGAGATAGGTACTCGCCGGAGTTGCGCTCCGACGAGGTGATTAATGAAGCAATCAGATGATCGATTTGACGAGGAAAAAGACGCGTAATGATCCTAAGGGTATGGTGAACACGAAGGGGATGAAAAGAAGCGAAGAACGACCTCGATGGCCTGAGGGCCAGAGGGAGAAAATACCTCGACGGCGGAGCTTGCCGGAGGTGTGGAACACGCTCAGATCTGGTGTATTCCGCCGCCTTGAAGCTCGGAGCTCGGAGCTGTCACCTCCAGGCGTCTCGAGCACGACCAAAGGGAGGAGAAATCTGGTAATTTGCGGTTCAAATTTTTGAATGAAGTCAAGGGGGTGTTTTTAAGGGGTTGACGAAGGGGTCCCTTGATTGAGGTGCCCAGCTTGATTCAGAGGCCCTCAGCCCAAGAAGAACCTTGGGCGAGCAAGATGGATAGTAGGGGAAGATAGTTGCAGAAGAAGTCGATCTCAAAGGATGAAAGATGCATCCTCGAAAAATCCACAAAGGCGGATGAAAAATGAGGTAGCAGAGCTACAGGGAGGGTAGGTCAGACTGTTGACCTTGGTCAACAGTTCTGACCTCCTGGTTGGTCCACGTGGACCAATCAGGAAAACCCTGAAAGAAATGTTTTATTAATTCATTTAAAATTAGAAAACAGACGAATTAAATTATGATTATTTAATAAAAAATATTCGTTATTTTATGTAGTATTTTATTATGATTTTTAATTAATTTTATGAGGTATATTTTTATAAGTTTGCTTTTTAACCTTATATAGGTATATTATCTATATATTGTAACCTTTTATTTTTATTTTGTGTATTTTAATTTTATTATTTTCATTTATTATTTTATAAAATTGTAGAATACTTTTATACATGTAAATATATTTTTATTTCATTTTTCTGATATGTTTTGTATATTTAATAAAATGTAAGAGTGTTTTGTACAGGTATAGGTATAGGCAGTATACCTATGTATTCTTTATACAAGTATTTTTATTTTGTATTATCTTTGCATTTTTATTCAGATTTTAATGCACATATATATTATAAGTAATATTTACATAATTATAAAAATATAAAAATACAGAAATAATGAATAAATAATAAATTGAATATTTTAATCTGTACAAGTATACAAGGTGGGTCCAAAACTCAACTTTCAAACCGTAGCTCCGCCAAATGCGAAACCACCACTATTGGATAGATTATTTTATTCTATATACAATTAAAGGTGAGTATCTGCATTTGGAGTTGTCAGTTGTGAGATACAGGTCTGGGAATTGGGATTCTGGATTCTTATTCAGACCATAACTTTTTATCTGTACATTCTTTTTCTGTGAAATCAATTTTGTATTTTTCTTCATGAAATTATCTACAACTTTCATGTACAAAGTTTCTTTATTTGATGCATAAAAAGTGGAACCAAAAATAGGTCCCAAAATGAATAAAGAATGAATAGAATGTATAGGTATTTTATCTGTATTCCTGACCTTATCTCCCCCTACTTTATTCCTTGTCGACCTATTCATCAAGATGCCTAGGTCTCGGGGTTTCAGGTCATAAAATATTTACAATATTTTATTCTTTTTCTTTTCTTTATTTATTCTATAATTTTGGCTTTAATTACAGTAATTTATACACTGTTTAGATGCACATGCATGAATGCTAAGATGATGATATTAATGATATTTACAGGCATTTGCTAGGATTTTTGATGCCAAAATGATAGAATAAAGATGATGAAATGTGGATTCATCCGGAACCCAATCTCATTCACTACTTCATTCTTTAGTTGCTCGAGGACGAGCAAGGTTTCAGTATAGAGGTTTGATGAATATGTGATTCTTCGTTCTAATTAGCTGAAAATAAAGCTTTGTCCTGAGTAAGCAGATGCACTCATTTGTTTATAACTCATAATTAGCATTCATGCTATAAATAATTTGCCTAAATTAGCATTTGATATTGCATTAATATTCCATTGTATATATTCACCAAACTTCGCCTATTTTTAATTAATTCACATTAACTCCATTTGACATAAAACCAATTCCATTGTGTACATATTCATAATATTAATTAACAAAAATACAAAACACTACTAACTTGGATATATGTGAAATAAATCTAATCCATAATATAGGATACAAAGTTGTAATACTGATATTTCTCACATACGATGTCTGATTTCACTCTACTCACTTTTGAATTAATGTGCATTCAATTGTCTACAAATCAAGATTAAATTCAAAAGAATTTGAGTTCTCGATTACATTTTTGTCAAATTCATTAATTTACATTATGTTTTATTTTTTGCATGCACTTATTATTTATAAAAACCAAATAAAAATCATAAAATAAAAATTGATATTTTATATCATAGAATATCAATAAAAAATGGCATAACTTGCACACATGAGTTCATTTGCAATGTAGTCCTTCATGAACATTGTAGGGGTCATTTAGATCTATACTTTCCATTTTAATTTTTTATGTATAATATTTTTCTATTTCTTTTCCACTTGTATTTGCATCTCATATGTCTAGTCAAAGATAATGCTGGCATGGCACTCCCTCACTGATCCACCTCAACTGTCAGGTCAAAATGCCTTCCCCATGGTCAAAGCCCCTCATCCTCTTGTGCCCTTCAGTCTAGGATGATGAATCAATTAGGATCCAACGGCCACCCTCTCACATGCTCTTCCTCGCATGAATGCCTCCTGAATGTTGGATCAAGCCAAGATCCAACGACCCTCCCTTCTCCTCCCACCTCCAGCCGCCACTCCCAATGACTGATCTCCTCTCCATCCTCAATCTCCGACGAGTAGAGACCAATGAACTGGATCCCCATGCCTCTATCTCCTCTCCAATTCCAATGGCCACAAACCACCATCGTCATCTCTAGAACATCTTCGATCTCATTTCTCTTCCTTCTCCTCCATTACTCCTTCTACTCGAGAAACCCAACATTCCATCTCTTGTACCCAAACTTCCATTGCCAACCACCTTTGTGTTTGTAGCCTCTCCCAATCCTCAACACTCCTACACCATTATCCTCTCCAGGAGACCTCCCAATGGCTGATTTCGTTCCCCACCTACAGAACTCCTCCATCTATCCTATCTCTAGATGAACCCAAATCCCGACCCCTCCCTCATCGTAGAACCAACGTAACTCCCCTCTTCTTCGTGAGATCAAAACACCCAAATGCCACTGATATCCATCCCCATTATGCACAACCCTTATAAACCATAACTCCTACGTTTCCTTCATCCTTTTGTTCCCTTGGTGAACCCCCAATCCTAATCCTACCAAGCAGAAACCACCATCGCCGACACCCTCTATCCTCAACAAAACCCATTCACAATACACCTCTTCATCCTTCACTTATCCCTCTATAAAATCCAATCTCGACCCCAAGAACAGATCATCCACCGTGTTTCAATGTCGAGAGAGAGAGAGATGAGAGAGAGAGATACGAGAGTACGAGTTGGTGAGAACGGCACCATCTTCTACGACGAAGACCTCTTATAGGGTGAGATCCATAGAGGGACACCCCTCCTCTGTTGCTTCTCCATGGAAGGTAACCAAGGTTTGATCCCACCGCCATGATCTGAGGCCACTACCGGGGTTCATACACTCTCCTCCATTTTCAGACGAAGCTCACATGTAATTTCTCCATCAATCATATCCTTCTTCTTCTTCTTATTCTTCTTCTTCCTCTTCTTCTTTGATTCCAGTTTTTCATCTTCCTTGTCTAAATTATTTTCTTCGCACTTCGTCTTCCTCTGATGTGAACCAATTCCTCGACAATCACCTCACGGTCGTCCTCTTTTGTTTCACCTTCTAACCTACATACCTTCCAACTATGGCAAAGAGCATCGTCAGAGATTGGGTTCGATCCATCGCCAACATAGGAACCCACCACCCATCCCTCTTCTTATTCTTAAAGCTTAGGCCGAGGTTGTAACCTCGAGCCAACTTTCTTACTTATAGGTCTCGGGGTACAAAAAAGCAGCCACAAGAGGATGGAAGTCATGATATCATGAGCTAATTGAATACGATCACTATTGACCGGAGTAGCCACGTCGACATCCGCTGCCCCACCACCTACGGTGGTAGCCGAGGAATATTAGGTTTCCACCTCCTCCATCCATCGCTTGAAGTAGCCACCAGACCTCCCCCCACCACGATCAAAGAAGAGGATGGAAGGTGAGGTGCTACAAGCACCGTCGGATCTCCAGCCATCAAGATCCCAACTGACTCCACTGGCATTACTACAACTATCATATCAAGACAGAGGAGATTCTTTCCCATCGGTCAAGCGACAATGCCCTCAGGTGACCCGACTCACGTGAGGAGGGGCGATATGCGGTCATACCCTCAACATGCCTCAGATTTGCTCTGAGGACCTGCCCTTTTGTGGAGTTTACATTGGCTGCCCTAAGGACTACATAATATTACGAAGAAGCCCCTACTTATAGGAGAAACTGCTAAGGACCCTCTCTGATTTCCACAAATTACATCCATACCCTATGAATGTTTCTTTTGAGACGTTTAATTATTTTCATTACACAAATGTCTTGGAAATATTTGTCAATATATTGTGAATCGTTCATCGAATTTTAGTGTTCTTGGTGTCGTTTTAAAGTTCTTTAATTTTCCATCATCTGAGATTTATATTACACATTTTGAGACATTGTTGTATATCAATACAATTGGGAAAATCACTTGTCAATTGCGAGTCATTTACTCTTTGAGATTCATCTTTATTGCTCATAAATTTAGGGCTTTGCTATGGGAGATTAATTGGAGATTTACCGACCAATTATACTATGAGATTCATGGGGCCTTGTGGATTAAATTGAGGAGATTTTTGACCTGCCCATCTTCTTACACAATTCGTGTTTCCTTTCATTCATCATTTGAAAATTCTAAAAAATATTACATTGGCTTATTTTCTCTCATATATAGCATAATACTTATTTTATTGCATGAAAAATTAGAAATATATACTCATTCATCTCATATTTATTTCAATTCAGTGCATTCCTCAATTAAAAATCCAAAAAGTTGCAAAAATAAAGAATCCATAAAGAATTTCTCTTGAAAACCTAACTTTGAGTTGTTAAAAAATGATTCTAGATCATCATATTACCTCCGCGAATTCGATTTTGGGACTTTGTCCAAATAAAATAAACAGTCAACCGCACGGATTAATTTCATATTATTCCTTGCATGGTCATTTTGATTGCTCACTCTTTATCACCGACTACAAACAATACAATACTACGTAATTAAGAGTTGTAAATGATGTGTCTTTCAACAGGTGATCTTATTTTCATTCCCTATCGACTCCATTAGTAGAGTTGGTGTATAAAAAAAATTTCTTTATTTCTATCAGTTAATTTTATTTTCCTAATTTATTTAAGTGTCAAATTCCATCACAATGTTCTTACGTTCAATGACATGCACTTTTCACAATAGATAACTATAGATATCTGATTCTTAAAACACCATCAACTGTAGATGTTTTAAAAAAGACATAATTACCGCAAATCTTCAAAGTTATTTCCATTTACTTCTTAAACCAAATTGATTTAATACCAATTTCATATATCTTTATTATGTTCCTGCAATTTTTACCGACAGATTTGAAGCTTCTTTCGGATTTTTTTAATATTAATAACAAATAATAATAATCAACCCAATATATCAATTTACAAAAAATACCACAATAATCTTTCGTTCAAATCTATTTTGAAAAATTTCTGGTTCCAGTATGTGCACACCGCATAGAAGCGCCGGTACGCTCGCCAGTAAACCCTAAGCCCACGTCCTCCGGCTTCCTCCCATCAAGGCATTGGTCCGAACCCCACCCCTCGCGCGCCAAACTCTAACGCCATGGTGCGCCCTTACGCCGTCAAATGGCTAAAGCGGAAGAAGAAGAATAAAGACCCCGAGGAGGAGGAAGAGGAGGCAGAAAACACTTATTTTCCTGAAGAAGAAGAACAACAACAACAAGAAGAACAGGATCGCGTAGCTGCCACAGAAGGAAAGAAGCGGAAAGCGGTTGCTGCTGCTGCGTCTGCTGCGGAAGAAGGTCCATCTGGTGCTGCCGGGGATCCTGGTCGGATACTGCCCGGGCTGCCCGTTTTGCCCGCCAACGAGGGGCCGAAGCCCGGAGTCATCTTTGTCCTCGAGAAGGCTTCCCTCAGTGTTGGGAAGGTCGGAAAGGTGAGATTTTTCCTTTCCTATATTCTTCCTATGTGGATTGTCATCATGTAATTGGGTTCCATGGAAGCACATTTTTTTGGGACGTTCTCGTGTAATCAAAGAAACTGAAACCAAAGTTTAAATAATAAAATAAGATGATATTGCTTACATGGATAGAAAGTCAAGGGAGTGAGATATGCCATGTCGGTGGAAGCAAGGCTTTACGAATGATGCATCCCAAAATCGAACTTATAGTAGCTTTTATCCCTCCTTGTGGGGTTGCGTTAGGTAGTCGATAACCAATGTAAAAAATAGTTGCATCTTTCAACATGAATTTGAGCAAGAATTCATATAGTCGACCCTGCTTAAAGTGGAAGAAAGTTTCACCGTTTTTTTTGATAAATTAATGTTTTTAATTAGTAACTTATTGATCACGGATTTGTCTAGGATAGCTTTCAAGGATTTTTTTTCTTTTTACTTTGATTATAGATGGGTTGATAAGTCACATTCATGATGAGATACCTTGGTGTATGTTATTTGCTGATGATATTGTGTTGATTGACGAAACTAGAAATGGAGTAAATGAGAAGCTTGAGGTCTGGAGACATGCATCGGAGACTAAAAGATTTCGTACAAGTAGGGATGAGACTGAATATATGGAGTGTACTTTTGATGGACGCAATGATGAAGGAATCAAGGTAAAGATTGGCGATGATAACATTCAGAAGAGGTATTCTTTTAGATACATGGGATTTATTTTGCAACATCATGAGGAAATTGATGGAGATGTTATTAATAGAATAAATGCAGGCTAGCTAAAGCGGAGAGGAGCCACCGTTGTTCTCTGTGATAAGAAAATTCCTTTGAAATTAAAAGGAAAGTTATACAAAGCAGCCGTAGGACCTGCTATGCTCTATGGATCTGAATGTTGGCCAACTTGGCCTGTGAACCATATACATGTACAGAGAATGACAATAGCATAAATGAAAATCAAGGTTAAGGAAAGCGGCATGCGTGTGCGTTCAGACATGTTTTTGGATAACGATTAAGCGGTATGCGGGGTATACGCGGTTCTATACGGTTTCCTAATGTTTTATTTAAAAATAAATAAATATGTACAAATTTGACTATAGCTGAACTAAACTTATGTATAATTGAGGTCCAACATAAGATCTAAAAAAGATGCCTTTCATGTAGTGGTTAAATCAATCTCTATCAATCAAATATCAACACTTCAATAGAAAAGTTAGCAAACATAACAATTAACAACAATCACCAAAATATGTAAGAATCTGAAAGAAAACTGAAATTCAAAACAAATAACATTAGCAAAAGTACTAATTAAGATAACATAAGAACAATGAAATATTTAAGCAACAATATTCTATTAAGTACAAAGCAATTCTATTTTAGTTATTATCAAATTCCACTGCGATGTTGTCTTCATCTTCATCTTCACTTTCTTCCTAGGACATGAATTATTCCTCATTCAAACTCGACAATGAGGTTGAACCAGTAGCGTGCCTTTGGCTTCTTCTATGTTGCACCAAATCTTCAGCGTCAGTTGCATCAACCACTAAGTTCCACATCAAACCCAATCCTTGGAAAACTTCATCATCTCCTTCAGCTTCTTCACCAATCCAATCTCGCAAATGAGTTCTATCATTTGTGGCAAATTGATCATTTCATTTTTTTCCGATGGCGATCCCTCAACTTGGCGTTGAATCTGACATATACCAAATCATTTAATCGCTTCAATTCAAGCATGTTCATTTTTTTCGTGTGGATCTTCAAAATAATCATAAATATATCATCAACCACCTCATTAATGATGTGTAGCATCTGAGATGTGTGGCACCGAATTTTTAACTTTACTACCTCAAAAGTGCTCCAATTCCTTTTACAACCCGAGGAAGAAGCTATCAACTTTAAAACTTTCATTGCCATTTCCTTCAATTGTTGCGTTTCCATGCCATGCAATTCCTACCAATGGGCTATTTTCAAGAAAAAGTAGTTAATAATCGTTAAACATATAAGTCTATTAATTCTAATGAGAAATTGTATCTGGATTGAAATCATCATCAATGATTGACCTCTGTTTAATAGCCAAAGATTTGCCAATTGGTCCTTCTGCCCCTTCATATAAAGGCAACTCCTTCCTAGTGATGATATCTTGGATCTCTAAATCAGGATAGAAAATATCCATACAATCCAAGAATCCCTTCAGACATCAGAGTAAGACCTTCCTTCTGGATTTGAGCTTTGTCCCAATAAAAGAAGTAGGGATTCAAATAATATGTAGCAAGGTGGAGGAGGCTATCCAGTCTTCCTTTTGACTTTGAGTCAATGTCATCAACAAAATGTTTGTAAGATGCTTCGACACCTTTGAAAATGTTCATGATCTCTTTTCTAGCATCTTGCAACTCACCGTATACAAACCCCATAGTCGACGTCCTATCTCCATCAACAATCCGCAGAACATGTACCATCGGAGAAAAGACCTTCAATGTCAAAGACACTTGAGTTCAAAATGAAGGACTCAAAACTATGGGCTGAAGCCATTTCCCCCTTCTTGGTCTTGTATCATTTACATGCTCTCCATTCATCAGAAGAAAACATAAGTCTCAACTTATCATTCTTCTCCATCACAGATTGCAAAGTGAGACATGTGGTAGCAAATCTTGTTGTTTCTGGCCTCACAATCTCGCCCTTTGCATAAATTGTCTCATCATGCTCAATGTTTTTGCATGACTGTATATGAAGACAATCATTGTCCTTGCCTTTGTGATGACAGTTTTCACCTTCGATTATTTGCCGATCTCTTCTAGCATAAGATCGATGCAATGTGCTGCACAAGAACTTTAGAATATCTGCGGGCATGGAAGGCCGTATCGATATCGATATCGTTTCGATATCGTATCGATACGATATTTCGACGATATATCGACGATATATCGCTGAAATATCACCCATGTCGACGAGCCTTTGTGAAGAAAATGCCTGAAAATCAGGATATATTACCATATCGGTGCCCTTATCGGTCCCATGTCGATATCGATATATCGGAGATATATCGCCGATATATCACCGATATATCGCGATATTTCCTTGCATGTCTGCGTGTACTTTGTTCTCAAAATTCTGTCAGCAGCCATATTGGCAGATGCATTGTCTATCACTACTTGGACTACATTGTCAGTCCTAACTTCCTCAATGGACTTATCCACTAAGGAAGCAATATACTCTGCGATATGAGAATCTGCAGACGAGTAAATAGAATTTAGAAAACTAGTTCCAATCACGGAATTGACACAAATATTCATTATGCTCCTTCCTCTCCTATCAATCCATGCATCCATCATATGGAACATACAGAAGTCTTCCAACTATCACGATGTGCTTGCAAGAATTCTGTTGTTTTCTTAACATGTTCCTTCAAAAAGAGTTTTTGTTAGCTCATAGTATGTTGGAGGCTTGTGCGACCTTCCATACTGTCCAATTGCTTCGCACATTCGAAGAATTGAGTCACTTTTGACAACATTAAAAGCAATGTCATTGTCATAGAAGTACTTTACCATGAATTAATTCACGCGTGCATGCTCCTCCTTGGCAAAGGTATCTTTGATTGTGGATTGGCGGAGACTCTCCGCTGGCACATCTTCGGCTGAAGTTCGCAGCCTTTTCCCATCCCTCGCTTCATCAGCCAAGGGATGATTAACCCTGATGGAGACTTGCCCTTGAATCTCTTTCATCCTTGAGATCTTCTCATTCCTTTTCACCTTAATTTCTTCCATGTTTTTCATAATTTCTTTCTTCACCGCAGGAGGTATCTTGGGACAAGATGCTTAATATGAGCCAAATGTTGTTTCATGCGATTGATCCCTCTTGTCACAACCCTCCGACACAATCGACAAGTGACCATGCTCGGGGTACTCGGATTCGCAAGAAAAGCATACTTCCATCCCGGATTAGTGGATCCAGGAGGAACAAAAAACTCCGTTGCATTGTTCCTCTGAGCAGGAGGCTCATTTCCGGTTCCATGTGTAGGAGAAGAACCACTATCGGATGGTAGTTTGGAGGCCATAGTTGCCTAACATTCAATCATAATTAAAAAAACATCATAAACAAAGTACTATATGATCTATTATGTAAAAAATAAGTTTATGATAATATAAAAAGAAGAATATAATCATTTCTGATGGTAAATCATTAGTCTAAGATGTAAATACTGCCCCTTGGCATATAGTCCATATAGTAGTATAATTCACGCTAAACATCACGAAGTTTGTGTGAAATTAAGCATTTAATCTAAATTAATATTAATACTCAGACGTTTCTTAACCATTTAATTATGAGAACTGGGTATTCTTCCTATCATATTTATATAAGCTCATCGTATCATAAACTGTTCTTTACTTTAAAACAACATATGGCAGAAATCCAACATCCACGTGCCACTTATATAAAAAAAGTTGATAATCAAGTAGAAGACAAGAAATGCATGTTTGAGATCAAAAGAATATTCACTCGAATTGGGATCCGTTTTCAGTCTAATGCCAGAATGGATCCTGGGTGAAGAAAGAGTACTACCATCCTTCGGACGAACTCTCCTCTGCACATTTTCGCATATAGCTTGTCTTTCCTCAATATATCTCTACTCTCGAACTGTGACCTGAGGTCTCTCTCTTGCTGGGCTTGACTATCAGCCCAAAATGTACGATGATATATTCTTCCAATCATGTATTTATTTACCCCTATTACCAACACCTATTTATTTATTCGATGCATCAAATCAGCCATGGCCGGTCCCAAGCCCGGGTAAATGAGGAGGGTTGCGCGTTAGGTAGCCGACAGCCGACGCAGGAGAGATAAATTCGTAGTGTTCTTAAAGTTCTTCTAAGAACACTATTTATGAATTTATCTCGAAACCGTTCGGATCTTTTAAACATGGATTTAAGCAAACATACAGATTTCGTTGGGGCGTTCCCTACTTGCGACGCGTTGCATCGCCCGAATGCAATGAAAAATTGGCAAGGGCCGCTACATCGCAGCCTGGATGTAGTTCAAAATTTACAAGGGTTCTCGCATGAGGAACGCATGCGGGTAAATAAGCTAGTTCCGCTGCATCACCGCCCGGATGCAGTCCAAAATTCACAAGGTTTCTCGCATAATGGACGCATGCGAGTAAAGAAGTTAGTCCAAAAGAGATTGCAAAGGAAGTTACGGATTGGTAGTTGGAATATCGGTACTTTAACGGGAAAATTGATGGAGATAGTGGATACAATGGAAAGAAGGAAGATCCATATATTATGTCTTCAAGAGACTAAATGGGTTGGAGAGAAAGCAAGGGAGATCAAGAAGATATGCTTTAAACTTTGGTATTCAGGTAAAGATAAGGGCAGAAACGGTGTTGGAGTGATTGTTCATAAAGATTTGAAGGATTGTGTGGTTGAGGTGCAAAGATTTGAGAATCGGATTATTTTACTAAAGTTGGTGCTTGAAGAAGAAATTCTGAATATCATCTCAGTTTATGCACCGCAAATTGGTTTAGATGAGAGGACTAAACAAGCTTTTTGGGAGGATCTGGATAAGATTTTACAAGGAATCCCACAGAGAGAGATGGTTTGCATAGGTGGAGATCTTAATGGACATGTGGGAAAAGATGTTTTAGGGTATGCAAGTGTGCATGGAGGACATGGTTTTGGGGATAGAAACGAAGAGGGAAAAGTCATTCTGGATTTTGTAAGTGCATATGATCTTTTTCATAGCAAACACTCTTTTCAAGAAGAGGGAGGAGCATTTAATTACTTATAAGAGTGGCTCAATTAGAACACAGATAGATTACTTTGCGTTGAGGAGAAGAGATCGGTTGTGTTGCAAAGATTGCAAAGTAATCCCTGGAGAGAGTTTGACAACCCAGCATCGCTTGTTAGTCTTGGATTTACAAATAAAAGGGCTGATAAAGAAAAGGAAGGTTCCTAAGATCACTAGATATAGGTGGTGGAATCTTCCGCTGAAGCAATCAAGCTTCAGGGAGAAGGTTTTAGAAGACTTATCTTGGAATTGTATCGGTAGTGCAAACGAGATGTGGGAGGCAGTAGCATTTTGTATCCGAAAGGTAGCCAAAGAGATGCTAGGCGAGTCAAAAGGAGGAGCTCCGAGTCAAAAGGAGGCTTGGTGGTGGAGTGAAGGGGTGCAAGAGAAGCTAAAAATTAAAAGAGCTTACTTTAAAGCTATGTCTAAGGATAGAACAGAGGAAACTGTCACAGACTATAAAATAGCAAAGAAGGAAGCAAAGAAGGCTGTAAGCGAAGCTAAGTCAAAAGCTTATGAGGTTTTGTATAAAAATCTCAACTCTAAGGAGGGCCAGAAGGATATATTCAGGTTGGCCAAAGCAAGAGAAAGAAAGACCAAAGACCTTTCTCAAGTGAGATGCATTAAGGACGAGGAAGGTCACGTGCTTGTTACTCAGAAGGATATAGAGACTAGATGGGAGCAGTACTTCCATAAACTTTTCATTGGAGAAAGAAATAGAGAGATCACTTTGGGTGATCTAGCTAGCAGTGAAAGTTACTTGAATCGTGCATGCTATAGACGAATACAAAGAAAAGAAGTAGAGGAGGCTTTGAAGGTTATGAGACCTGGGAAAGGTGTTGGACCGGATGACATCCCTGTAGAAGTATGGAAAGTTTTAGGTGATCGTGGTTTGACTTGGCTTACGAATCTATTCAATGTTATTTGGCGAAGCCAAAAAATGCTTGAAGATTGCAGGAGGAGTATCGTGGTGCCTCTTTATAAGAACAAAGGAGACATTCAAAATTGTTCAAATAACAGAGGTATCAAGCTGATGAGTCACACTATGAAAATTTGGGAACGCGTGATCGAAAGAAGGTTGAGGCAAGTTTCCCAAGTAAAAGAAAATCATTTCGGATTCATGCCAGGTCGCTCAACTATTGAAGCCATCCATTTGCTGAGGAGAACAATGGAGATTTATAGAGCTAAAAGGAAGAATCTTCATATGATCTTTATTGATTTGGAGAAGGCTTATGATTCCGTCCCACGAGAGATACTGTGGAGAGTTTTGGAGAAGAGACAAGTACCTGTCCTATACATTAATCTCATAAAGGATATGTATGATAGGGCTTTATCTTGTGTAAGGACCCCGACGGGGAAGACTGAATATTTTGATATCAACATTGGTTTACATCAAGGTTCAACTTTAAGTCCATTTCTTTTTACTTTGATTATAGACGAGTTGACAAGTCACATTCAGGATGAGTTACCTTGGTGTATGTTATTTGCTGATGATATTGTGCTTATTGACGAGACTAGAGATGGAGTAAATGAGAAGCTTGAGGTTTGGAGACATGCATTAGAGACTAAAGGTTTTCGTATAAGTAGGGCTAAGACGGAATATATGGAATGCACCTTTGATGGAAGCAATGGTGAAGGAATCGAGGTTAAGATTGGTGACGATAACATTCAGAAGAGAGATTCTTTTAGATATCTGGGATCTATTTTGCAACATGATGGGGAAATTGATGGAGATATTACTAATAGAATAAATGCAGGCTGGCTAAAGTGGAGAGGAGCCTCCGCTGTTCTCTGTGATAAGAAAATTCCTTTAAAAATTAAAGGAAAGTTTTACAAAGCAGCCGTGAGACCTGCTATGCTTTATGGTTCTGAATGTTGGCCTGTGAACCATAGACATGTGCAGAGAATGGCTGTAGCAGAAATGAAAATGCTAAGATGGATGTGTGGACATACACGTAAAGATCGGATTCGGAATGATGCAATCAGAAAGAAAGTTGGTGTAGCTCCGATCGAGGATAAGATGCGAGAAAACCGCTTAAGATGGTTTGGTCATTTGCAAAGAAGGTCAACTGATGCACCGGTTAGGAGATGCGAGTGTTGGGGTGTTGAGCCGGCTAAGAGAGGGCGAGGACGACCCAAGAAGTGTTGGAAAGAGAGTATACGAAGGGATCTTAGTTTTTTGGATATAAGTCCGAGATTGACCCAAGATAGATCTGAATGGAGGCGAAAAATCCATGTAGCCGACCCTACTTAATTGTGGGAAAAGGCTTTGTTGTTGTTGTATCAAAATAGCCTGAAATTGCAGAAAAAGGAGTATAGGGTTACCGTCGCACGATCTCGATGAAGCTAGGAGGTGGTGGAACTTCGCACGGAGGAGATGGTGGCTGAATAGCCTTGCACAAAGGAGAAAATGGCGGTGGAGCTTCACACGACGGAGCTCGAGGTGTTGAAGCCTCACATAGAGGAGGAGCTGGAGGTCGGGGACTTCGTACGGAAGTGAAGGGCTTTCGAGTGGCGAAGGAGGCTTCGTTGGGAGGAGGGCGGGGGAGATGGGAGCTGCCAGAGAGTGGGGAGGGCGACAAAGCAGGTGTTGCAGGTATCGGGGTCGTGAAAACCATTTCGAGCCGAGGATTTTGGGTTTCGGGTAACCCTAAACCCATAACACAACCGGATCTAGAAATTTGGATTTGGAAACCCGACAAAGGCGACCGGTCCACAGCCGGATATAGAAATCCGGATCCGGAAACCTGACAAACGCAAGAAGCGGACACACGGTCCATTGCGGCCGCACAACCCGCATATGCGGACCACATATGTGCAATGGTCGCATAATAAGGGGCTTCAGGAAATCGGTGCGCTAGAGCTCGATCCGATTTTGTGGACACTAATGAAAATGCTAAGGTGGATGTGTGGACACACACGTAAAGATCGGATTCCGAATGCAATCAGAATGAAAGTTGGTGTAGCTCCGATCGAGGATAAGATGCGAGAAAACTGCTTAAGGTATTTTGACCATTTTCAAAGGAGGTCATCTGATGAATCGGTTAGGAGATGCGAGTTTCAGGATGTTGAGCCGGTTAAGAGAGGGCGAGGAAGGTCCAAGAACTATTGGAATGAGAGTATACGAAGGGATCTTAGTTTTTTAGATCTCAGCTCGAGAATGACCCAAGATAGATATGAATGGAGGCAAAGAATCCATGTAGCCAACCCTACTTAATGTGGGAAAAGGCTTTGTTGTTGTTGTTGTAGTTTCTGTAATCTCGCTCCTCTCTATATTGTCAACGAGGCATTGTGAAATATAAAATTGGATTTTGACTCTTATTTCCAGCTCTCTTTGTCCTCTTTCATTCTCATACATTGTGATTCCCTTTGAGAACCCCATGCCACATGAACGTGTGTCCTTATGCCCACGCTTCCACTTTCTTAACCTACATTTTTCTGTTCTGCATTAGATGACAAGCATGTTATTGAGCCATTTTGATGTTTCAATGACTCATGACGAGAGAAGCCCCACGATAAAAAAAGAAAAATTGTCGACCCTCTTTTTGCAAGCACAAAATAAAGATTCTTGCCAAGACTACCTGATCATATTGGAGATGCAAGAGATAATCGAGTTCATAAAAAGTTGAGTATGTAGTATATAAAGAAGGGATACAATGCCTAAGAGTGAATCCAACATATACGTTAGCATCATCGATCATAAATATAGAGTTGTCAACTTTGATAATCTTGGGAATATGGACGAAGTTAACTTATCAGCAACAAGTCCACACACCATCAACAACTCCACAGTTAGGCCTATTATCAACATTATTGCCTCCACAATTTATATACTTTTTTGAATCCCTTTTCAAGTTGCTCCATCACTGGGAGATTCCCACCAACAAATCACACTTGCAATTGTTTAGACCAATGTTGGGAGACTCTAGTCATTGGTCGTTTGCATGTATCTCTTGCAAAGACAACTTACCTTTTCTTTCTAATTGTGCGCTATCATTGTTGCAAATCCTCATCAATTAGCCATTGCATTATTCTCCTTGGACATCCTTGTTTCATCTATGACAATTTCCATTGCTTTGTTCTAGTCTTATTGCATATTCATTTCTCTTAACTTGTTGTTGTTGATTGGCTACAGAATGCATGAGGAATACCTTATGAGAGTTAGACCACTCCTACCAAGCCAGTGACATTTCTTGTTATCACTGTTGATTCCTTAATTCATGCTAGTATCATTGAACCCAATTGTTGTAGATTGCTTTTAGTTGTGATGACTACCGTTATTCAAGACCTTAAATGTCAGATTTCAATTTCATTTCGGTAAGTCTGGAAAGAGAAATTCAGTGAAATGGCCGGAAATTTGAGAAATTACTCGAAAACTCATTTTTTTGAAATTAAGATTTCTAATATTCTTTAACTCAATAAATGAGATATGAAAACATGGTTTTTTTGCTAATAGTAAGATATTAACATGATATGTTACATTAAATTTCCATCCAATCGCTCCAAATGTCAAAAAAGTAGTATGTTGCTCAGAACAAAAACCGAATTTGGAATCGAAATTAGAAGCTATCAATTTCATATCTTGAACATGAAGAGCGGGGTTTGGAAATACGGTCCATGCGGCCGCATATGCGTATGCGGTCACCCCTCTGAACCGCATATGACATATTGGTGCAGCATAAAAAAATGATCTTTAATTTTCTGAGGTCTCTTTTGTTTCAGTACTTTGATTCCACTATTTAACAAGCCTAATTTTCTAAAAGGCCCCAATATAAAAGGCCTTATCCAACTTTATCTCTTGTTTTTTATTCTCAACATGTTGTTTGTCTTTTCTTTGAATTTGGCCTATATAAAGGCCTCATTCCCATATGTAACCGGCAGTGAAGTTAAGCTAAATACAGTGGAGTTATCTCCAACCTCCCCTCCTACTCTCCTTCCCTTTGCGCATCTCGACGCCTTCTCCTCCAACAAATCCCGCGCAACTGGCTTGTCCCTCCTCTCCTTTCCTATTTTCTCCTCTGAGAGCTCTGAATCATCACCTCACCTCTACCATTGGGAATCCCCATCCTCATACAACAACGCATCCCACCATCATCAACCATTGCCATAACAACTCTAGTCATCAGGTGCCCTTCACTCCCTCCTTGCAGTTTTCAGGTTGCAGGTTTGAGTTATTCTAGTTATTCTGATCGTCAAGAGTAAGTCCTTATTTTGGGTCGTTTTGTTGGAGTCTTCATCAATTATACTGCCATCCACGAGTGAGTCCCTTATTTTGTCTATCCTAATTAAGGGTGGTTCTATCCTCGTAGTCTAACTTAATCGACTCCTCCTTTGACATGTTTTGTGAGTGCAAGTGTGCCGTACTTCACCAACTTGCTGTTATAAGAGCCCTATATTTTATCTAACTTCTCCCACAACAAGTCAGAGCTTTAATTATTTAACCTTGTCTTTGTCTGAATCCAAAACATTAAATAGTCTTTTATTTGTCCCAGACTTTCGTTATTGCAGCTGCCCAAGCCATATAGAGTTTATTATATTTTATATACATTCTCGGGTCACTTGTTCTACTCCCTCGGACCTTGTTATTTAATTATTTTCATCCTTGTTCCCAAGGTAGCAGAGCCTATGAACTTTTACTTATTTAATTGTATCAATACCAGGACAACTGACCTTTAGAGCATTTTAGTATTTATATCCACCAAGGTCTTGAGCGCATAACTCTCTTACTAGTTATTTAATTTATCTTGGTTCAGAATCTTAGCTTGTCTTTATTTAGATAGTGAAATAATTCTGATCCATGTTTATTTAAATTATCTCGGTTCTAGGCCAACAACACAACCTTATCGGGTTTTGTCTTTGTAGAGATAATTATATATTCAGTGTACTGTTTATTCTATTTTGGGATTTTTACCCGACAGACCCTATAATCTTTGTCAATTACCTCTACGACCTTTGAAATATCGTAATTCCTCTCTCGACCCCATAATCTTGCTAACCCTTACCCCACGAACCCTGCGGTTAACTCCCATCAATTCACCCCCTAAATTTAACCGGATTCCGTGGAAAAGAGGTGCGAGTTGCCCTCTTTGTCTGATAAATTTACAAAATGCCATCTTCCTCCACCTCATCTTCTTTCCCCTCCTCCCTCCCCTTGTTCCTCTGCATCCCCCCCTACCGCCTCGGCGTCCAGAGCAAGTAGAGCCTCCTTACCATGCGAGATAATCTCCGCCGTGCCACGCCACACAGTGCCTCCGATGTCATGGACGACACGTCCCACTGACTCGAGGGACTCCTGCGTAATGGAGGCACCTGCCTCGAGGGACCCAGGGAGGTCCCTGTCGGCGCGCGCAGCGGCCTCCCCGTACACCGCCATCTCCTTGTGGAGGCCCGATCCGAACTCCTCTGGTTCCAGGCGGTAATTATGGATAACCTACTCGAATTTGGATGGGTGCTGCCGACGCCCCAGATTCTTGCGGCGGCAGTGGCAGAATTCGGCAGAGAGTCCGGTGGATCGGAGGCGGCGTCTTCGGATGGATGTGGATCACGATCGTCGTCGGATGAGGGATCAATAAGGTCGGAGAAGATGGATTTGAATAAGTCCATGTGGAGGGATTAGGGTGAGGGATCGTGGAGATCGTTAGTGGAGTGGATTTGGGAGATAAAAATAGGAGGAGAATCCCTTTGCTTATGAGATTGGGATCGTGGGAAGCGGTGGAGGCATGAACGAGTTGGGACTCAGGGGCTATTATTCTGAAGGCATGCCGTGGTCCATTGGAGCGGAGGCAAAGGAACAAGGAGAGGGACGAGAAGATAACGTGAAAACGTGAAGGGGAGCTGCCGCGACCTGCACCACGACATGGCCTCAAATTTCAGCAAAATTCGGTCGAATTTCTGTCGCGAAATCGAAATTCGACCGAAATGACCGAAATGAACGAAAAAGGGGGTCCTAGTACAAAAAATGACCGAAATGACCGAAATTTCGGTCGAAATTCCACCGAAATTCCATCGAAATTCTATTTTGGTCGATACCGAAATGGTGACCGAAACCGACATTTAAGGCCTTGCCACGGACCGGTCAGTCTGCTCCACTGGAGCGGCAACTGGAAGCCATGGGCACGCCTCGACGCCAAGCGGCTGGGCCCGCTCGACGCGGTGGGCGTCGTTCGATCTCTCCTCCATGTTCAACGGCTAGCTCACCTCAACGATCGTCACCTCCTGGTGTCCATGTTCAATAACACGGACTTCGGCCGCATACCATCCTGGTGCTGCCCACAGCTTCGCCCCCTCCCAAGTGTGCTATGTGCGTCGGTCCGGGAAAGCAAGAGGAGGAAGGGGGAGGAGGAATGAGGGAGAAGAAGAAATCCAACCGTCCGATTTCCTTTCGTTTGATTAACTCATTTTTAACCCAAGCAAGTTAACCTTAGATGTGTCAAGATGACGGTAGGGTCTGTGGGGTAAGACGGATCAAGTTTACGGGGTCGAGGGAGGAATTATGATGTTTCAAAGGTCGTATTGACAAAGATTATATGGTCTGCCGGGTAAAGATCCCTTCTATTTTTGTTTATCGGATGTCCTACTATGTAATTTACCCATGGGTCCTCTCTATATAAGAGAGCCTAGGGTTCTATGGAATAATAGATCGCTCTTTTCTTCCAACAATCTTATTTATTCCTTTCTCTTGTCCCCTTGTTTTTAATTCAATCTCGACGCCAAAGTTTGAATGGCCAGAATTGTCCAAACTTAACACCCCTCATCGACACAGTTCCTCTTTTTTTGAATTGCCATTCTATCTAATCTGTTCAATCACCCCCGTACGTGAAACTTTCCGACCCAAAATCCGGACTGCATCACATATGCGGTCATATACGACCCAAATGCCTATGCGGGCTGCATAAATCGCATATGCGCCACCTATTAGATCCATATGCGGTTTGACCGTTTACAAGATTCAGATAAGGATCCGATTATCCAAGAACCCCATTCCCGATGAATTACCTTTCGAATCGTGTTCCTGATCATCAGAGACACAGGTTCTATCTTGTCGTTGTTGATGATTTTCTCGTGTGTCGTGGGTTTTTCTATTAAAGAACAAATCTGAAGCATGAGATGTTATTCGAAATCTTATAATAGAAGTGGAGAATTTTTTTCCTCTTATGTGAAATATGTTCGTACAGACAATACATTGGAATTTTGCACTCGTTCTCTCTCCCATTTCTTGTCGTCCAGAGGAATTATTCATCAAACCACATGTGCTTACACATCTCAATAGAATGGAGTGGTAGAGCGAAAACATCGTCATCTCCTTGATATTGCTCGTACCTTGCTTGTCCAGAGTTGTGCGCCTATCTCCTTTTGGGGTGATGCGGTCCTTACGGCATGTTACCTTGTGAATCGTATGCCGTCCTCTGTACTCGGTGAGAAAATACCAATTTTTGTCCTTTTTCCAGTTAAGGATCTATTTTCTCTTACACCTCGTGTATTTGGTGCTGTTGCTTTTGTTCACCAGCTGTCTCCTGGACTTGACAAACTCTCTCCTAAAGTTGTCAAGTGTGTCTTCGTGGGCTACTCTCGGACCCAGAAGGGGTACTGATGTTATGATCCAGTCAAAAAGAAATATTTTGTCAGTGCTGATGTGACATTTTTTGAGTCTATTATGTACTTCTCTCCTGCAGGTGATAGGTTGACTTCCTCCACGTCCAATACCGATGTGTATGTTCCTCCTCCTCCTAGTGTGAGTCCACCCATGTCCATTCCTAACACGGTTGTCACGCCAACGTCATCCTCAATACCACCACCACCTATAATGCCATTCCCTAAATACTATACTCGTCGATCAGGTCCTGCTCAGGATGTACACTAACCATCTATCACGCCTCAGGTATGTTCAGATGCCATTACTAACGATGGGTCAGATAGTGTGCCTGTGCAGGTCAGATAGTGTGCCTGTGCAGGATTCTACTTTGCAGGAGGAATGTGCGCCGACGAGTGCAATGGATGATGATCTTGATGTTCCCGTTGCTATTCGGAAGCAGAAACGTACTTGTGCATCTTATCCCATTGCTTCCGTGGTCTCCTTTCATCGTCTCACTGGAGACTTCAAGAAATTTGAGGCCCTGTCTTCCGTGGAGATACCACGGAATTATCAGGATGCTATGAAGATAGACGGTTGGCGTTTGGCTCTGGAAGAAGAAATGGCAGAGTTACAGTCACGGGGTACATGGAGCCTGGTTCCCGCCAAGGTTCGAAATCTCGATTTCGATTTTGTTTCGGTCCCCTCCAAAACCGAAATTTCGGGAAATTTCGACCGTTTCGGTGGAAATGCCTCAAAAAAGCCATTTTTCGATGATTTTTTTGGAAATTAAGATCTTCTGGGTTATTACAAAAATAAATAGCTTACAAATACACACTTATATCACATATATTGCTTATATATGCCCCTTAGATCGCACATATCGGTCATATCGGTCATATCGGTCAAATCGATGTTAATGTTGATTCTTGACTGATATGTACTGGAAATTAATATCATCCAATCCAAGATCTTAAAACAACATCTTACAAATGCACACTTATATCACACACATCTCTCATCCATGCGCCTTATATCACACCATATCGGTCATATCAGATATATTGTTGAGCAGTTTGATAGATACTGTAAATGGAAATCAAACTAAGTTAACAACACTTAGAAGACATCTTTTGTTCATAAAAATAGAAAAGAATTTTTTATTTAAAAATGTAGTTAATGATTAATTAAACAATGTTTTGTTCATAGAAATAACCGTCACAGACAAAGTTCGAATGAATTACAGAATTAATTACATACTTACAATAAAGATGCATCTATTTACGAAGATAAATGACAAACAAATGAAAGGAACAAGCTATATCAAATATAGAAGCTATAGAGTTTTTCATCTCCATTGCTTAAACCCAAAGGGGAAGAATCTCCCCAAGTTGAATAATCGATATATGTACCATCTTGTCTCAACATACCATGTATCCATGAATTTCAATCGAAATGGGTCGATATGTCGAAATATCACCGAAATTTCGGTCGAAATCCAGGAAATTTTGTACTGAGATGCATGAATTTCAATCGAAATGGGTTGAAATGGATCGAAATGTCGAAATATCACTGAAATTTCGGTCGAAATCCGGGAAATCGATATATATATATAGGAGTTTCGATACCCATGACCTCTCGAAACCGAATTTCGGCGAAATTTCGCGAAATTTCATTCCATGGTTCCCGCTCCCTCTGGTGCATCTATTGTTAGCTGTAAATGGGTATTTACAGTAAAGTACATGCATGTGGCAACCTAGATCGATACAGGGCAAGGCTAGTGTCAAGGGGCTTCACTCAGACTTATGGTGTGGACTATATGGATACATTCTCTCCAGTGGCTCGTCACTCTACTCTTCGCATTCTTTTATCTATTGCTGTGATGCGTGACAGGTCCATCTTTCAGCTTGATGTCAAAAATGCATTCTTGTATGGTGATCTGCAGGAATAAGTCTACATGCAGCAGCCACCGGGGTTTGCTGTTGAGGGGGAGAATCATATGGTGTGTAGACTTCACAAGGTGATATATGGCCTTAAACAGAGCCCAAGAGCGTGGTTCTAGAAGCTGTCCCATCTAATTGAACGACATGGATTCAAAAGATCAAATGCGGATCACTCATTGTTCATTCAGAAGACTTCTAGAGGTATGGTTGTCATCATGATATATGTTGATGATATCTTGGTTACAGGAGATGATGCTCAGGAGATAGAGATGGCAAAAGTATTTTTGGGCCGTCACTTTGTTACGAAGGATCTTGGTACCCTAAGATACTTTTTGGGGCTGGAGTTTGCCAGGAATGCACATGGTCTTGTCATGTCCCAAAGGAAATATATTACAGATTTGTTGGTTGAAACAGACATGGTTGGATGTAGACCCTCCAGTACTCCTATGGATCCAAGTATGAAATTATATGACAATGATACTGAGGAAGTTGACAGGAGAAGATACAGAGAGATGGTGGGAAAGCTTCTTTACATTACTATAACTCGACCTGATATTGCCTTTGCAGTGAGTCGAGTGAGCCAGTTCATAGAACAACCAAGACAGATACATATGGATGCCATATATGTGATATTAAGGTATCTGAAGTCTTCTCCAGGCTCGGGATTGCTGTTTAGAAAGGACATAGATTTATCTGTTTCGGCATGTGCAGATGCAGACTATGCAGGATGTCCCAAGAATAGAAAGTCTACTTCAGGATTTGCAGTTTTTGTGGCAGCTCTCTGATTTTTTGGAAAAGCAAGAAACAAACTGCTGTGGCTAGATCGAGTGCTGAATCTGAATATAGGGCGATAGCACAAGCAAGCACGGAGATGATGTGGGTTTGAGATGTACTAGAAGACTTGCATATAAATGTACCTCTACCCATGCAGCTACAGTGTGATAATCAAGCTGCCTTGTTCATTGCCAATAATCCAGCTTTTTATGAGAGAACAAAACATATTGAGGTAGACTGCCACTACACTAGAGATATGATTCAGAAGGGACTGATTTCTACTTCACTTGTTAGTTCAGGGGAGCAGTCTGTCGAGTGCTGACATCTTCACCAAGCCCTTGCTCAGAGGACCATTCCAGAGATGTTTTTCCAAGCTGAGCATGATTGATATCTATGCTCCATCTTGAGGGGGAGTGTAGAGATAATTATATATTCAGTGTATTGTTTATTCTATTTTTATTTATCGTATGTCCTACTATGTAATTTACCCATGGGTCCTCTCTATATAAGAGAGCCTAGGGTTCTATGGAATAATAGATCGCTCTTTTCTTCAAACAATCTTATTTATTCCTTTCTCTTGTCCCCTTGTTTGTAATTCAACCTCGACGCCAAAGTTGGAATGGCCAGAATTGTCCAGCCTTAACACGCCTCATCGACACAGTTCCTCTTTTTTTGAATTGCCATTCTATCTAATCTGTTCAATCACCCCCGTACGTGAAACTTTCCGACCCAAAATTCGAACTGCATCTCATATGTGGTCATATACGACCCAAACGCCTATGCGGGCTGCATAAACCACATATGCGCCACCTATTAGGTCCATATGCGGTTTGACCGATTACAAGATTCAGATAAGGATCCGATTATCCTAGAACCCCATTCCCGACGAAAAACCTTTCGAGCCTTGTCATTTCATTGATTTCAAAACCCTCAGAGCTTCAAAACCCTTGTTCCCCGACTCCTAGCCGCCTCTTTGCCGCTTCTTCATTGCCTCCGTACTACACCACCTTCGCAACAACTCTGCCTCCGTTGCAATTCCTCCGTTGCAACGCCTTCGCCTTCGCAGTGCCTTTGACTTCGCAGTGCCTCTGCCTCTGTTGTAAGTCCACGGTGCCTCCTCTTCCACAACACCTCCTCCTCTGCGGCTCCTTTGCCTCTTGGCCCATCCTTCGCATCGACTCCTTCGCCTGGTGGCTTGCTAGTTGCTTCTTTCGCTTGGATTACGTTGCCATTGTCAAATGTAAGCATTCCAGGTACCATTCCGGCTTCATGCTTTTTTGATAAAAATTTATTTAGAATATGCTTCGATATATGGGGTTGATGGGGCTGCCCCACCCATTTTTTTGCCATTTTTTTATTTTTTTTGAAAAATATCGTCATGTATATTCAGTCCTATATCCCTCCTATGTGCCATTCGAATTTCGTCAGAAACAGCGACTCCTACGACCTCCATCCAGACATGATCGATTTAAAAAATCCCGCGACCGTTAAAAAATGACGTTTGGATGGATGCCGTATGAGTCTCTGTTTTTGACGAAATTCAAATGGCATATAGGAGGGATTTAGGGATGAATATACATGGTGATATTTTTCCAAAAAAATAAAAAAATTTTGCGAAAAATGGGGTGGGGGCAACCATGTTGGCTGCCCCTAGGGGGCAGCCCCATTTTTCCCTCGATATATATCTATAGCACATATAAAATGAATTGGATTTGTTTCGTTAAATTGAATTCAGTTAAACTAAATTGGATTCTTAAAATTCATTTCACCGATTTGTGAAAATTTCAGTTAATTTGAATCCATTGATTTCTGTTCCATTGGAAAAAATTAAAATTACTATGCAATTAGAATTGCTGTAATGCAATACATTTGCTGTTACTTTAATTTGCCATGCATCAATTTAAATGAGTTCGATAATGAGCTATCTTTTTGTTGATCTTTAATTATATTAGTTTTTATATGCCCATTTCATTTCATGAACTGGTGCCCTAATTTGATATCCTATTTTATAGCTCATACTAGTAGGCTTCTTTATATGATTTGATTTTTTTATCTTTGCTTACCATTATTCCATCAAGAGTTATGATTATCTAATGGGAGTTATTAATTACTGTTGAGAAGAGAGATGAATGAGATTGATGAGATATTCATTCCATAGAGCTAGGGTCTCTTATATAGAGAGAAAACCCTAAAGAGTACAAGGGTTACAGAACCTGAATGGTCATTGGGAGTTACGGAACTTAGGGTCACAGAGAGTTACAGAACCCGAAGGGTTAAAGGTTACGGAACCCGAAGGGTCAAGGGTTACGGAATCGGAAAGGTCAAGGGTTATGGAACCTGAAAGGTTACAAAAGTAATATAATAATTCTAACACTCCCCCTCAAGTTGGAGCATATCTGTCGATCATGCCCAACTTGGATACTAAGTACATTAGACGCTTCCTTGGAAGAGCCTTTGTGAGGATGTCTGCAAGTTGAAGTTCAGTGGAGATGTGTGGAGTGCTGATTCGTCCTTCTCGTACCACATCACGAATAAAATGGCAATCAACTTCAATGTGTTTTGTCCGCTCATGGAAAACTGGATTGGTGGCGATGTATGTGGCAGACTTGTTGTCGCAGTATAAGGGTACAGGAGTGGCGACTGACATGCCAAGTTCTGTCAGGAAAGAAACAAGCCATGTGATCTGACATGTGGCCTGAGCCATTGCCCTGTATTCTGCTTCCGCACTAGATCTGGATATCACTGTCCGCTTCTTGCTTCGCCAAGTAACAAGGTTATCCCCAACAAACATGGCGTATCCTATAGTGGATCGGCGGTCCTCAGGAGCGCTAGCATAGTCAGAATTTGTAGAGGCAGGGATATTAGTGTGTCCATTCACCCCATAGAAAAGTCCACGTTCGGGAGATTCCTTCAAATATCGAAGGACCAAAAGAACATCCTACCAGTGATTGTAAAGAGGCTTCTCCATATATTGACTGGCTCTGCTCACAGCATATGATATGTCTGGCCTAGTAACAGTGAGATAGAGTAATTTTCCCACTAAGCTTCTGTATCGTGTTGCATCCTCAAATGCTGGATCAGTAGATGCTGAATATTTTCCCACTTCTGCAGGGATGCCAGATGGCTTGCATCCAAGAAGTTCCGCCTCAGTCAGAATATCGAGGCAATACTTTCTCTGTGAAAGATGGAGCCCCTCTGTAGTGCATATTACTTCGATGCCAAGAAAATAACGAAGTTGGCCGAGATCTTTCGTGACAAAGACCGTCTGGAGGAAGGCCTTGGTCTCCTGAATACCATCTACATCATCTCCTGTGATAACCATATCATCAACATAGACAGCAAGGATGATCGTGCCAGTAGACCGTCGTCTAACAAAGACAGAGTAGTCAGATGTTGTCCTCGGAAAACCAAGTGTGTTGATCTCCGTAGTGGGCCTGTCAAACCATGCCCTTGGGCTCTGCTTTAGGCCATAAATGGCCTTGCGTAGTCGACATACATGCTCCCCCTCGACTACATACCCCGACGGTTGCATCATGTAGACCTCCTCCTCAAGATCACCATAAAGAAAGGCGTTTTTCACATCAAGTTGATAAATGGGCCAAGCCTTGTTGGCAGCAACAGAGAGAATGGTATGTATCGACCCCATTCTGACAACAGGCGAGGTCTCAAAATAATCAAGTCCAAAGGTTTGTGTGAAACCTTTGGCAACAAGTCTGGCTTTCAACCTGTCAATAGAACCATCATGCGACTGTTTGGTCGTGAAAACCCATCGACAAGCCACATGGCGAACTCCCGGGGGGCACGACACAAGATCCCACGTACCCCGGGAGGTAAGTGCATCCATCTCCTCATCCATGGCCTGTCGCCAACCTTGATCTTGCATTGCACTGAAATGATCTTTTGGAATGGTAATAACATTAAGAGCATCTGTAAATCTCTTGTCACAGCTAGATAAACCATCTGTAGAAGTAAAATGTGACATGGGGTGATATGTACATTTCCTTTTTTGCTTGCGTAGAGCTATAGGAAGCTCCTCAGGTACATCCGGAACGGCAGTGGTGGGAGCACTCGAAGTGGTCATATCATCCTGGATAAAAGGGACAGGCAATGATACAGACACTGGTGTAGAAGGTATAGAGGTACGCTGGCGAGTATAGACGATTGGTGGAGGAGGGAGATCCAGAGGAATGTCACATACAGTCCGTGTGAAATAACTTGTTTGCTCAAAGAAGGTGACATCAACGGATACATAGTATCGACGTCCAACATGATCATAGCAACGATAGCCTTTCTGGGTACGTGAGTACCCAAGAAAGACGCATTTGATGGCATGAGAGGATAATTTGTTAGCTGCATGAAAGTTATGGACAAAGGCAATACAACTAAAAATTCGCAGAGGTATAGGAAAAGGAGACTCGGTAGGATAAAGTAAGGAAAATGGAACAAAAAGAAAAAGTATACACCACATCTTCACACGATGCATCATAAGAACATATGTGCTGGTAAAAGACCTCGCTCGAGGACGGGTCTGCGGCTTTCAGGTCACCGGAACGTATCTCTGCCATGCCTTTAGAGTCGCTGCGATATTAGGTCACCGGAACGTATCTCTGTCATGCCTGCAGGTCACCATAACACATCTATGTCGTGCCTGGAGAAGAATCGTTGTAGAAGAAAGTCCAACACGGAGTAGTAGTCGGGCCGTAAAAGAAATATACGCCCTGACGAAGAAGTCGATGCTCGATGAAGATGGATGATCTGAGTAGTAGTCTAGAGTGTCGGTCTGTCGGTTGTGGTAATGCAACAAATGTCCTGAAGAATCATCTTTGACCCCCCCTTTCTCCCGTGCTTGATAGAATAAAGAGTATGAAACATCAAGTTGGGAGAAACAAAAAGTTGGGAGAAACAAGTCGTGGTGAAGCAAGGGTTGTTGGAAGGGGGCCGCTCCAGGCAGTGCCGGCGACGCAGGAGGTGCAGATGGAACTGATGGAGCCTCGGGCGACACTTTAGGTGCCGTTAGAGGTGACAGCTAGTACTGTTGGAGACTTGGACTGCCTTGCGTGAGACCATGGAATCCACGGGCGATGCAGGAGGTCCAACCCTCTCTCCTTGTCAGTGGAGAGAGGGCTGGTACTGGCGACGGATTCAGGGTATTAGACTCCGGTCTAGGATCGTTGCTCTGATACCATGTTGAGAAGAGAGATGAATGAGATTGATGAGATATGCATTCCATAGAGCTAGGGTCTCTTATATAGAGAGAAAACCCTAGAGAGTACAAGGGTTACAGAACCTGAAGGGTCATTGGGAGTTACAGAACTTGAAGGGTCACAGAGAGTTACAGAACCCGAAGGGTTAAAGGTTACGGAACCCGAAGGGTCAAGGGTTACGGAACCCGAAAGGTCAAGGGTTATGGAACCCGAAAGGCTACAAAAGTAATATAATAATTCTAACAATTACCATGTTGTTTCCATATTATGTTGATAATACAAGTTATGTTGATAACAATCATATTATGTTTCCATATTCGTCCGGGGAAGAGGACTAGGCTTCTTGCGAGGTGCGAAGCGGAGTTCAACAACTTTTATTATATACTAGTTGCGAAGGTGCTGTGACTTTTTTTCACTTTATAGGGCCCAAGCCAGCTGTCCAAGAGCGAGGAAGCAAGGGGACTGGAAAGACAGGCCGGGAAGGTGGCTTATGTGGTGGTAGCATTGAATTGGTTAGCGAAATCCTTGCGGACTAGTAGTTCTCAGTGAGCGGGGGTGTCGATGTGACTGGAGTCGAGCGAGTCAGCGAGGTAGTTTGGGCCGGACATATGTTACTATATTTTGTGGTTCCTTTTTTTATTTTTAAAAGTATGTGTGGAAATCTAAAGGAAACATGTATATTATTTTGTAATATGAAATTATAATTAAATATATTTCATTAATATTTTTGATTAAAACAATGCAAATCATATAATCCGCATATACTTCCGTATATACTTCCGTATATCCGCTTACTCACTCCGGACCGCCTGACCGAACGAATACTGCATACCGAGATATGTCAACAAAGAGTACTAGCAAATGATATCTTATGTAAGAAATTGAGGAATGAAATGATTGCTTAGAACTTGTATATAACCAAAATAGTTTCAACTTTGAAAACTATTTAATTGTATAAATAAATTAAGATATACACGTACACACAAATACAAATCTTTCTAACATATATGTCTAATAGATGCATTTTATAGCTTGTGATCGTAAAATATATGTTAACAAGGCACAAACAACTCAATTAGCACCAAGAAACTGTGTAGCATTCACAAGCATAATCTATATCCAACCTGATAGTGGGTAGATACATACAATCATGAGAGTTGGAAGGTTGCTAACAACCTAGTACTCGTACAATCGCACATACTCCTTATAGTAAAGAGAAGCCGTAAGAAAGCAACGCCTTTAATTTCGGATTTCGATTTCATTTCGTCAAAAGTTCGGAAGGAAAATTTTGGATACGTTCGATGAAATTGTCAGAAATCATGGAAATGGCTCTAAACTTGATTTTTTCCCAAAAACTAAGGTTTTTAATGTTCTTAGGTCAATAAATAAAATAGAAATGCACTACTATTTGTAAAATAGAAATGTAAATATAACTTTTGAAGTAGTAATACCGCCGTAATCATCACACATTGATATGTAGAGAAACATGTTGCCAGAATTAGACTTGTATGCTAAACTGGAAGCAAAAACCATGATAATCACCTCTTAAGAGGTGATATATATATAATAACTACTAATCAAAACATATGTATCAAAATAAAGAACGAACAAAAAATATAAAGCTCTTTAGTTAAAACTTGAATTTAACTCTTAAATCTTGTGTCTAACTGATTTGATTTGGATTTAGATCTAAAATTTAGAAACTAACTAATGGAACTTTTTCAAACAATGTAAAACACTCTAACAACTCAACACATTGATGAATAAATAATTGAAAATGCATTAATATCTGCAAATTTTGATAAAAGCGAAGGGTAGATTCTCTTATTTTTGTTGTTTCGTCGAAATGACAAGCAATTTCGATAAAATCTCCTTGACATTTTGATGATATTTTGTTGAAATCATAGAAAAATAAGGTAGCATTTCGATTTCGTTGACCTAGAAAAATGGAACTTTCGGAGAAATTCAGTGGAATTTCGTTGAAATGAGGCCATGCAATTACTGAAGTTCCCATCCCTGAAAGAGTCTCTGCTCAATACCGATGATCAACATTCAACACTTGGGTGTATCTTCATGGCGATCATGAGAATCTTCTTTGCAGACTAAGATCATGTCCAAATTATGGGCACCCATAGGAAAGGGCAAAGGATATGGAGATCAAGAGTGGGAGGGAGTCCTGGGGGGGTGTGTGTCGAGGAGTCAACTTATAAGGGGTATTTACAAGGTGGCAGTGGATCTTGAGGTATCGTCTTTTAGGATGAGACACCCCTCATTTTTCCAGAGGAGGTTGGTTGCAACAGTTGTAGAGGTGCCCCATTTTTCATAGTCGATTGTGTCTGATGACAAATAGTTGATGGATGAGTGGACGGAGGATGATGCTCCTTGCGACATGCTTAGGAACAAGGGGGCTATGGTGGTAGACCGTCAGTTCAAATCAAAGGATGGTTATTTGATGTGGTGCTTAACCTTTTTGTTGGATTCTTTTTGAGAAGAGGGTGCACAATTTTGTCGAGTTGCTAAAGAACCTAGAGCCATAAGGTGAACGCTTATAGGGCATACAAGACCATTAGACATGGTAGGATGGCTATTTTTTTGTGAAGAATGCATATACCATACATTATGAAGACTAGGCATGAGTTATGGGAGGATGCGGCTTTAAGAAGAGACTGCCGTTTGATTTGGAATACAATCCTTTGTGAGGATATAGGTCTTCCTTTGGCACTGAGTAAAGGAGAATATGACCCGTTTTCCATGGCATGTTTTATGCTATTTACAAGGTTGTTTTCGATCTGTTGGAGGGTAGATGAGGATGTCTCTCATTTGTTCTTTTGGTGTGAGTTTAAAGAAGACATTTGGAGGAATTTAGGATTGTTCTAGGTGGATGTCTATGGTGCGAAGGAGTTGTAGCACAACTTTAGTGAAGCTGTTTAATGTTCAAAACATGGTTGCACATGCCTGTTCCAATCTACAAAAAATCTTGACAATGCTTTGTAAATTTGACATTTAATTGGTGTCTAATGAAGTTTCAATTTGGGTGGATACCCTTTCTTTTATCAGAAAAATATCATTGATAGATTGCAATATTAAATCTGTGCTCAATGGAGAAGAAAGTGATGAACAGACACTTCATCATCAAATACTTTTGCACGTTCGCTACTTTCTCAGTGCAGAGGGCGTGTAAACTTGGAGAGCTAGTTTTGTCGTGACAAAACTATGTTCTTGACTCACATGCTGGGATTGAAATACATGATTCAAGATGGTCTCTACTTCTAAGGACATGGATGCCAAGATATATGACTATGCCTCTGAGATTGGAATACTATTACTTGATTCATGATGGACTCTACTCGAAAAGACATGTTTGTCAAGCTATATGACAATACCTCAAAGGCCATGTTCGGTTGGGGGGTTACCCCCCCACTTTGGGTGGGTAACCCCCCCAAACCCCCCTTTTAACCCACTAGTGGGGCCCACCCCCTTCCCATCAAAAAAATTATATATTATACCATCATATCATCTAAAAATCATAAAATACTCAACTTCTACTCACTATTCCAAACTTCAATACAATCACATCACAACAACCACCCACTTTTTCAAATTTCAATACAATCATACCGTAATAACTACCAACTTTTTCAAATTCCAACATAATCACATCACACAAACCCTCCCAACCCTTAACCCACCAACTAAACACACAAACACAAAACCGGGTTATCCAACCCTGGATAATCCACCAACCAAACACCACTAAAGGGGATTGATGCCATACAATACAAGCCTCAATGGACAAGCTCCTTTTTATCATCATTATCATAATTGATATTGTCTATCGATGGTTTTATGAGCATTCCCTAAAAAACAAGTATATGAGTTGTCTCAAGAAAGTACATATGATGTTGTGAGCTATCTCAAGGTCACACGTGGGGATCGGACATTAGGAGTATATGTGACATGAAATAAGCTACCGAGTCTGCTGCACTATCATAGGAGACAATCTTGTTGCATGGCACACCAAGGAACATATTGTTGTTACTTGAGACTGTACAGATTTGAACTATAAGATTATAGCATGGACTACGATTTAGGTAATACGGATCTAATCCATTCTAGAGGATTTGGATGTTAAGGTCACATTACCCATTGAGATGCTATGTGATGACCATACTTCCATTTTTATTGTCAATAACGATGTTGTAAATGAGAGAAAAAATCATGTAGAGGTCTACTACCAGTACACTTGTGATCTAATCCTAAAAGGGCTCCTCTGAGCTCAACATGTGTCATATTGTTGATCATCCTTAAGATGTCTTCACAAAGCCACTCATAAGGTCCTCATTTGATCAATGTATCTCAAGACGAGCATACATGATATCTTGCTCGTCATATGTTGATCATCCTTAAGATGTCTTCACAAAGCCACTCATAAGGTCCTCATTTGATTGATGTATCTCAAGATGAGCATACATGATATCTTGCTCGAGTTTGAGGTGTAGTGTTGCAATACTATAGTGTCATGGGTCTATTTTAGCAGTCATGTACCTTTATGTTATCTCTTTAATGTATATGGGTGCTTGTATAATTGCCCTGATGCATGGTCACCCTCCATTGTTGCTCCACTAGGGTATCGATTTTCGTGTCATCGCGAGCATTCACAACGTACAAGGTGCGTAATACCTATGTCCTTGAGCGAGTGCCTAGTCACTTGCAGTATGTAAGGCCCACAACACCCAAGCGCACACGCACCAAGCATGCACGAATGCACAGCACTTGAGGCAAGCAAAAAAGTACTCACACATGCACCAACAATGTCCATTAATGATGTTTGGCATGCATAAATGCCACCACAACGATATGTCGTGTGTAGTTTGTTGATTTTTTTTGAGAAAAAAGAGGAATATACCCTACGGTATAATAATAATAATTATGAAAATAAGTTACAATAACCAAGACTCGAGATAATTTTGAGCCTGGAAATCACATTCTCCTCGTTGAAACGATCTGCTCAGAAATTAACCCCATTCCGAGCCAGCCAGGGTGGCCCAAAGAACATCAACATGCATCAAAAGTGATTCGGTAGGTCTGAACTGTGCATCCACCAAGGATTCCCAAAAAGATGTTGGAGATTAGAAAGATTTATCCATGGGATGTTCATGCTTCACCAAATTTTGCGCATCTTATCAAAAACAGGAGTAAAGGCTCTCTTTTCCCATGTGACTGCTGAGACCATTCTTCAGGTTTATGTTGGTCTTTTCTCTAAGGTTATGGCCCTTATTCATGTGGTCAACCACATACCACAACTAGGAAGGTGAACAAGCATGCCAACCGTCAAGTTAGATGGGATGAACTATGGCTTGTGGGCACAAAGCATTCTTGACATTGGCTATGCGTATGATAAGGATTATATACTGGAGGAGAAAGATACCGAGGAGAAGGATATGTACTTGCCCTAGAGGCATGATAATATGCTTGTGAAGTTTTGGATCCAGTCCACTCTTGTTTCTTGGATTCATAATGAAGTGGTGCACCATCCCATTGTCAAAGGGATATGTGACTGTGCAGACTACATATTCTCTGCTAGAAATATGTCTAGACATTGCAGCTTTAAATTGACATTTCCTACATGTAACAGAACATTCACTCGATATCAGAGTACTATTCTATGATTTGGGTCTGGCTCCAGCTAAAAGAGCCCTTGCGGAGTGTGCCCTGGAAGGCATGGATTTACTGAAAGGTTAGTTGTTTTTTGATTTCTTACTACCTTTTCACCACTGCCATAAATCTTCCTCTCTCTCCAGATAGATCTCCAAGCATATATGAGGAGAGCTAGTTCACTTTCATGTGCTGGGATTGACTATCTGACTAAGGTCAGGAACTCAAGTATGGAAGCATTTTTCATCAAGCTGACGATTCTTTTATGAATTTCCTACCCGCTCTCTTCCAGGGATGATTTTCTCTCTGACTGAGGAAGGATGTTAAGGAAGAGCATGTATTGGGGGAAGTCGATTTTATTCCAACAGACATGGTCTAGGAGTAGAACCCATTGTGCTCTCTCGGTAACTTGCAGTAGGTTTTTCAAGATCAATATGAAATACCAAGCACCAAAGACCAGTGAGGGTAAAGACACATGTAGATAAGACACTCTGGAGATCTTAAATTGCAAAGAGAAGAATAGTGACAGTTGAAGAGTATGTGCACATGAAAAACAGAAAAAGTGAAAGCTTATTTTTTAAGGACGAGATGCGGCATAAATACAACCCCAACTAGAGCTTACATAAGCACTGCAATAGATTATGGATGGCCCAGGATGCTACCTAATAGTTGCTCAAAGTTCAAACTCAGATATCTTTCAATAATGACTTTCTTAAAGGAAAATCCTTTGCCGTTTTTCAAATTTCCACCATCAATCACAGTTTTTTTGTGACCAAGCCCCAATTAGTTAACAAAAAAAGGTCAAAATGAACCATTTTACCATTTTCTAACAACATACACTTACATGACTGCAATCTGCAAAAGTGCTACTTTATAAAAATGTACTAACAATAACAAAGCTCAGGATCAAACAACAATATAGTTTTCTTGAAAAGGTTATAGACATTAACGGAAGAAGTAGCCAAATTACACCCAGAGGTTATTAAACCACTCATTTATGTTGGGAAATAAAAAAACTTATTTTTTAAAAGAGTCTTATCCCTCTTTACATGGAAGGGATTTTGGAAACTTTGTGCAAAGACCCAAGAACATTTAAGAGATAACTTAAGGGCACATGAATAATAAGAAACACTCAATCACCAGGGTATCTTAACATGCTCCCTCAAGCTGGATTATAGGTATCATGCATGATCCACTTGGAGACATTGCGAGCCTTTAATGTCCAATATATAAGAAGCAACTCAAGAAGAGCTATATAACAAGGAAATGCGGAGTTTTGATTTATACATCTTGAGTTCTGGTTTTCTTCTTTGCTAGTCTGATTTTCCATCTTCATATAAAAATCTTTCATTAGATCTTCTCGATGGATCATTTCAAAATGTGTATATTTCTTTTGATAGCCCCTTTCTCCTCCATGGATAGCAACTAAACACGAGATAGCAAAATTGCTTAATCTAAGTAACCGCAACAAAGTTCTAGTGAGAGGCTTGGCAAAGACATCTACAATTTGATTAGTTAATGATGCATGTGAAGTCTGAAGAAAATCCCAATAAATATTTAGTGATTGATTTTCTCATGGAATATCGGATGATTTGAATATCACACTTGACCAACATGGGTAATATAATATTAATGCTCATGTCCTGCAGTACAGATTTAACCCACATTATTTTCTTCGAAAAGGATTTGCCCCCACATCATTGGCTTCATACTCCAAATCTACACTGGCCAAATCCTACACTTGACCAAGTGACAATGCTTTGCTTCCTTACTACACCACTATAGCCATATTGCTTCTAACAAAAGTGCATAACCATGTAGTGGACATCTTGTCATGTGAGTTGGTCATGACAAAAATAGTGTTCTAACTTCGAAGTCAGAGGAATGGCCAAAGAAATCAACATATGGCTCACTATAATGCATGCCTTCTCCATAGTTCGTATCTCAGAGATCATCAATATCTGACTGCAAGCAACCTCATAAGCAAGATCTAAGCCAGCAAGAAAATCTCCAACAATCAGTTGTGCCCAAAATAGGATCTAAGAGCCATATGTGCAGATTGGGGTATATTTGTGCAACCGCTCAAAGCCACCTCTGATTCCATGAGAAAACTAGGGTCCGACTATGCAGGAGTAGAAGGATAATTGAGGGTCTTTCTTGCCAATTGCAGCAGATGCACAAGAGAGTCGGGTTTTGTTTTTAGATACCTAGATAAATCTCGGCGATGGCAAATGAATGAGGGTAACTCATTTGGCTTTCACCAAAATGAGTTCTCGTTGATCACTAACTCTTTCACCTTTGAGATGGAATTTCAGTTCAATTATTTACTTACCCAGTAGATATATAGTTGTGTATGAAATACATATGCTTGAAGTTGTTGCTTTACGTGTCTGGTGCAGAAGGAACAAGTTTTGAGCGCAGATGAGCATGCAACATTCCTGAGAAGACAAAATCTCAATCCTGCAGACTTCAGACCGGACATTCTTCACCAGGTATTTCCCTGGTGCTATTATTTAGTTGATTTCTTTCTTTCTATAGCTCAAAATGTGTCATATATAGAACTATATATTGGACCTGACGGTAAAAAGTGAGTTGCTAATGAAAATCCTACTGAGTATGAGCAGTCCCCGTGAACGAAGACGTCGGGTTGAGTATTAAATGCTTCCTTTCTTGTATTTCAGATCTAATAATATTTTAATGGATATAAATGTGGCAACTCTGTTTCTTAATATCTGAGCTCTTGTCCAACTTTGCATTTTAAGTTAAAGGGTTGTTATAAGGTGCCCCATATATATAATTTTGATTCATTGTTCTGTTAAATTTCTGGAGATCCTTTTCCTTTCAAATGTTACATTTTTTTAAAATCTCTTTATTTAATGGAAAGTAAAATGTTGTCCTCTCTAATAGCTTGTGCAACTTCAGTGCTATCTATGATTTTGTTGGCTAGCCATTTTGACTATCTTATGTACAGTAGATGTCAAATGAGGAATAACAGAGCAAATCTTTATGTTCACAAACCCATATTGAGCACAAAGAGAACACTGAGAGGAGAGGAAACATGGGGAGGAGAGGATGTGGATAAAGGAGAAGGCAATATAGAAGGTTGGATGGAGGTCGACAGATGTCGGCATCGAGCAACTTTGAATGTTACTTATAAAGGTGGGATGAGGTTGGAGGGCCACCTCTTGTTTGGTTTCTTTACAAGAAATGGTGTGTTTGCGATGTAGTTTGAAAGATAATCGTGTACATGAGTGTTGTGATCCAATGAGTCCCTTTCGAAGCATGAGGTGGGTCCGAGAGAGAGAGAGAGAGAGAGAGAGAGAGAGAGAGAGAGAAGGAAATGGAGATTGAGATTGGGAGGGGGTTTTGGAGAGAGAGAGAGAGAAGGAAGGTGCTGAGGAGTCAACTTATAAGGGGTATTTACAAGGTGCCGGTGGATCTATAAGTATCGTCTGTTGGCATGAAACACCCCTTAGTTGTGGTGCCTGACCTTCTCATTGGGTTCCTTTTGAGAAGAGGGCGCATTATTTTGTTGATTTGCCGAAGAATCTAGAGCCAGAAAGTGAACCATCATATGGTATACAAGATCGTTGGACATGGAAGGATGGATATTTCTTTTTTCTGAAGAATGCATACAACATACATTATGAAGATTATGCACAATCTATGGGAGGATGCGACTTCAACAAGAGACTACCATTTGATTTGGAATACAATCCCCCATCGAGGGTTTGTCTTCCTTTGTCGTTGAGTAAAGGGGAATCATGACCCGTTTTTCATGGCATGTTTTATGCTATTTACAAGGTCGGTGTTTTTCAATCTGTTGGAGGGTAGATGAGGATGTCTCTCATTTGTTCTTTTGGTGTAAGTTCACAGAAGACATTTGGAAGAATTCAGGATTATCCTAGGTGGATGTGTATGGTGCAGGGGAGTTGTCGCACAACTTTGGTGAAGCTGCTTAATGTTCAAAACATGGATGCACATGTGTTTTCCAATTTATAAAAATATCTTGGATGGTGCTTTGTAAATTTGACATTTAATTGGTGATTGATGGATGTTTCAACTTGGGTGGATACCTATTATGGATGACTATCCTCTCGTCAATCAGAAAAATAATATCGATACTCGGTAGATTGCAATATTAAATCCATGCTCTACGGAGAGGAAAGTGATGAGACATGAAATGAACTACCGAGTGTCCAACCATATCCTCCTTGTTCCTAGTCTTCTCAAAATGAACCCAACAAGAAGGTCTGGCACCACATCTCAGAACCATCCTTCGATTTGGACTGGCAGTCTACCTCCCTAGCCCCATTGTTCCTAGCCATGGTGAACGTAATCATGGGAACATGTCGCAAAGAGCATCATCCTCCGTCCACTCATCCATCAATGATTTGCCATCAAACACAATCAACTTTGGAAAATGGGTCACCTTTGGAACTTTTGCAACCAACCTCCTCCAGAAAACTGAGGGGTTTCTCATCCTAACAGATGATAGCTCAAGATCCATTGCCTCATTGTAAATAGATTTTATAAGTTGACTTCTCAGTACCTTCCTTCTCTCTCTCCCCAGCATGGCTTTAAAAAACACACCTCGAGGCGTTGATGCATAAGCCTCAAGGCGGTTTTTCATGAAAAATGCCTTGAGGATATAGCCTCAGTCTGGAAATCCGAAGCGTAAGCCTCACAGACTCGAGGCAGTCTAGGCAGTGAGGCAATATCGAGATGTTGCCTCAGCATGTTGTGCATTTTTATGGCAAATAAATAATAATCTATATAAACATGTACTTTACAATAATACTAAAGCTATAAAACATATTTTAGTCACAATCATACAAGTCATAATTACAATATCTAATGGTATTGGCCACATCTCTAGTAACAAACCTGATATTTTGAACGAAACTTATATGACAAGTAGTACGCATATATGCTAGTCACATTTCCTCATATATATATATATTAGTCATTAGATTTAAAAATTGTATTATAGTATCATTTTATGTTAGTCCTATCTATATTTCATAAATAAACATTATACATTTATATTACAACATGAAGCCCTATCATACATATCCTCTATGAGGTTAATGTATAGGACATGCACTTGTCTTTTCTCCAAAACTCTCCACAATATCTTCCGTGGGATAGAGTCATAAGCTTTCTTCAGATAAAAAAACATATGGAGGTTCTATTTTGACATCAACATTGGTATGCATCATGGTTTAACTTTGAGTCCATTCCCTTTTACTTTGATTATAGACGAGTTGACTAGCACATTTATGATGAGATACCTTGTTGTATGTTATTCATCGATGGTAGTGTGTTGATTGATGAGAGTAGAGATGGTGTAAATGAGAAGCTTCAGGTATGGAGACATGCATTAGAGACTAAAGGATTTCGTATAAGTAGAGCTAAAACTGAATATATAGAGTACATTGTTGATGGAAGCAACAGTGAAGGAATCAACATGAAGATTGAAGATAACATTCAGAAGAAAGATTCTTTTAGATACTTGGGATCTATTTTGCAACTTGATGGGGAAATTGGTGGAGATATTACTTACAGAATAAATACAAGTTGACTAAATTGGAGAGGACCATCTATTGAAATATTTTTGAAAATCAAAGGAAAGTTTTATAAAGCAGTCGTGAGACCTGCTATGCTCTATGGATCTGAATGTTGTTCTGCGAACCATAGGCATGTGCTGAGAGTGATAATAGCAGAAATGAAAATGCTAAGGTGGATGTGTGGACATACACGTAAAGATCGGATTCAAAATGATGCAATCAGAAGGAAATTTGGTGTAGCTCCTTGAGGATAAGATGCGAGAAAATCGCTTAAGGTTGTTTGGCCATTTGCAAAGGAGGTCGTCGATGCACCAGTTAGGAGATGCGAGTTTTGGGATGTTAAGACGGCTACGAGAGGGCGGGGAAAGCCAAAGAATTGTTGGAATGAGACTATCCGAAGAGATTTTAGTTTTTTGGATTTAAGCTCGAGAATGACCCAAGATAGATCTAAATGGAGGCAAAGAATACATGTAACCGATCCTACTTAATGTGGGAAAAGGCTTTGTTTTTGTTGGTACATTTATATTACAATCATTGCATCAAATAAATCATGCAAGTGTACAATGGTTGTTTCTAATTAGTAAAACATATTTTCTATCTATAAATAATATTCAAATGCTTGTTCACTACAATGAGTATGGTGTATGTTCAAGAAACTATATATTTTGTAAGAATATTAGGAATTCACATGTTTACATTATTAATATTACATAATCACAAATTCATAGTAGCATATATGGTTAATATAGTATACTGCGTATATCCATCCAATTTAGAAATATTCAAATTTAAGATTTTTGATAATATATTTTGTGAATATTTGAAGTTTAGGATATTATGACAATATAATAATATTTAAGAATAATTTTCACATGTGTTTTCTCCACAAACTGAGGTTTATGCCTCGACCTCCTCGAGGCTTACGCCTCACCTCAATGACGGAAAATCGCCTCGATCTGCCTCAAGTCTTGTTCCCCGGGACCCCTCCCATTCTCGATCTCCATCTCCTTCGCTCGTTCCTGTGTTTTTCTTCAGAGAATTCTGGGATGAGGTGGAGGGGGATGTTATGGCATTGCTAGCAGAGGCCAGATTTAGGAACATGCGATATACAGTATAAAGGGTATAGAATTTGTGGCTGACTATGATATCTAATGTAATCTAATTTTTTGTGGATAAGGTTTTAGTCGATTGACTCAGATTGGTCTTATACTCCAGTTCTCTTGAGAAGTAAACTTTCATCCCTGGGCATCTTTTGCTGGATAGTATAGTCATGCCCACATAGATCATTGCTGACTGAAGTAGATGAAATGCTGAGGTTGCTTTCGAAGTTGGGTTTGTCGAAAACCTACGACCCTAAGAGCTGGAAGTTTATCCGCACTTCACTTCATTGGAGGGGCTTTCTTGACGAATGAATTGTGCGGATGAAGAGGTGAATTACAATAACGTCATCCTAGGCATAGAAATGCCAAACTTAAGGGAGGCTTCTTCCAACTGGGGAGGTATGCGTCACTACCATTTTTCTTTGTGGATGACGTGCTGTCATGATGAAACTGGCTACTCGTGGGGGCTTCTTCATAATGTTATATTAGAGACGATTTCTCCATCCATGTTCTAAAATACGTGGATGATTTAACGTCCTTTATTGAGGGTGGGTCCCCCCGAGTGTAAAGGAATCAAAATGGTCATGGGCATTTTTAGGGATGGTCCTAGACTTCGAGTTAACTAGGGGAAATCTGCATTTGTTTCTTTTGGTATGACACATGACATGGTGGCCGAGTGTGTAGCTATCTTTGAGATGCCTAGTGGGCATGGTTTCAGATTTCACGATTTTTTTTTGAAATTTCGATTTCGACAAGGAACAGAAATTTCGAGCGCGATATGAGAGCATTTTTTGGTCATTCCTTCACAAAAGTTGCTCGATTTGGGCGAAATGTCATCGAAATTTATTGAAATTTTGGTGAAATTTCGTTTCGAAATGGTATCGCTACGATGACCGATATCGAAATTTAAAACCTTGCTAGTGGGAGCTTACCCATTATTAGTCCTGTCGTTGGTCAACGACAATTACGATACAGATTGGATTCTCCATCGAAAGGTTGGAAATGAAGGTGGACGGGAGGAGGGCGTCCCATGGGATCGAAATTGGATTCTCCATTGAAAGGTTGGAAATGAAGGTGGATGGGCGGAGGGCGTCCCATGGGATCGAAATTCGACTGAATTTCGGTTTCGATGGGTGGCCGAAATTCGTCCGAAATGGCGAGACGAAATATTGGGGTCCTAGTTCAAAAACCGGCTGAAATGGTCGAAAATTCGGTCACTCACTGAAATGGTGACCGAAATCGAAATTTGAGGCCTTCTCCTACCTATCTAGAAGGGAGAGGCTGATATTAGTGAAGGTGGTCCTTTCATTTATCCCAATCTTCTTCCATTCGTCATGTCTATGAACATATGTGGTTTGAAAGTGGCTTAAGTCTCTGATGTTGCAGTTCTTTTGGTCTTCTTCCACGGAATCATCATGTAAATAATTAATGGATTGGGGTTTTATTTCTCAACATGTTAAAGATGGCGATGTGGGGATCCTTAAGTTGGACAAGATGAATAAGGCTCTGATTGTGAAGTTAATTGTACAAATTTATGGATATGGTACTAATTTGCTTACTAGGTTGATCCGATTGATCTACGAGCTCACTTCTGGGCTTTAGTGGTCTGCTGTTGTCGCCACACCCTCCATCCTCTGGAGTGGCATCTATTTAGTGCTTCCTAAGGTTCTATTGTTGAGACTGGTAGTGGAGGATGGGGAGGCTTCAGTTTCCGAACAGACAGCCGGTCAAAGGAGTGTGTCTTGTGTGATCATTTCCTACATCTCTTTGCCATGGTTGCTAACTAGAATGCTTGTGACTTGGATTTTTAGTCGAGCGATACATGGGCTCTACTTTCCAAGCATGCCTTTCCGAGCGTAGGTTGGAAGAGTTTCTGCACTTGTCGGGTTTTCTTGTTACGGTGGGTGACCCAACGGATAGGAGGGGCTCGCAGATCTGACGAGATGGTCACTTTTCGGTGAAGAAAGCATACAAGGTTATCGCTTACATGGTGTTTGATCTTGGCATTTATGGGTAGGATTGTGCACCTCTTTAAATTTGGAAGATTCCTTTGCGTGTTAAGATTTTTTTTGCTTTTCAGACGAGGACGCATTATGACATGTACTCAATTGGCAAGATTCTTCCAAGGTGTAGGCGCGAGCTGCATGCAATGTGAGGAAGATACAGAGGATGCCAATCACCATATTTTTGCTTGTGCTGATTTCAGGCAAGTGTGGGATGAGGCACAACATGTTGGCGTGAGGTTTGAGGATGTTGACTCCTTCGGGGACTCGATTGGTATAAATTGGAGGGGATCAGAGGATGGCAGAGTGAAGCTTGTCACCCTGGTTTGGGCAATTTATTTATGTGGAAAATGTAGTTGAACATGCTAGATCACTTTTTGAAGTCTGGTTTTTGTAATCTTCTGTACCTTATTTACATATAATTAAAATATGAGGTAGGGTGTGCATCTTCTGAGGGTGCACCACATGATTTTTTTTTCCAAAAAATAACTTATAGTCAACTTTCTGTTATTATAATCATTGTTGTATACTTTTGACCTGTTCATTTAGTAGAAGTTATATTAACTGCCAAAGCTACATTGTACCCAGGCTCTACTTTCCATATTGGATCGTCCACTTACCAAGGCTGGAAGATTGCAGGGATTATACGTGAAAACAGATGATGGAGAGCTTTTTGAAGTTAAACCTTATGTTCGTCTCCCCCGAACATATAAACGGTTTTCCGGTCTTATGCGTAAGTTGATGAGCTTATTCCATCATCTTTGTTCTCCATTGATTGATGGCTTCTTATCTTATTCTGAAGTTTGCCAGAGTATATAATCTAATCAGATCAACTGAAGAGCGAAAAGCGTATACATGCTGCTGGAAAGCGTGATAATCTCTTTCGCATGATAAAAAATCCAGTGACTAGGCACCTACCTGTAAATGCTCGCAAGATAGGTTGGTGTTTCTCATGCAGTAATTTTATTTTCATTTGAAGCATACTTTCACATTTTCTTTCATTCTATCTGTGTGGCATTTTACAATATGATATAATATTTAAATTCCTAGTAACTTTGCAGTAAAATACATGGTCTAACTGGTCTGATTGATGCTGTAGGCCTCTCATACAGCTCAGAGAAATTAGTTAAAATGCCGAACTATGTTGCCACTGCTAGTGACGACACCCCTCTTGTTTTTGTGGTATGCTAAAAGCTGCATCTTTCATCTTTTATAAATTTAATCTATATAGTTATTCACTTAGTTCATCGTTTATCCCTTACCAGGTTGGTGCCATGGCTCATGGAAAAATTGAACCAGATTATGTGGATGATTCCATAGCAGGTATGTTTCTATTAATATGCACTATTGATCACAGCAGCCTGTATTGACTTAATATTTATTATGTAGTGGGGATTAATGGACTAAAAACAGTCGTTAAATGTGCCATTATCTATGGATATCTTTATGTGATTGCTTTAGTAGATTAATATGATTAATAAATGTAGAAATACTAAGCCCAATGAGGTCATTTCATCTCCGTGATAGACATTAAAACACATTCTCTAGTAGATTCCCAATTTGGATCATTTGTCGAATTGATATGAGAAAGTTCCTATCCCTGAAGCACTTATCAACTGCACCAGAACTCTCGATTTCCTTAGGCCGGTCTGCTCTCCTACTACGATATGGGAAGATGACCATGGGGCTATCTGCAGCCTGCTATTGTACTTATGATTTTGAGTTAGATGCCATTATTCTAGCACAAATATTGGCATCATTATCTCATTAAGCACAAGTTTCAGGGATGGGTAAGAAATCCAATAATTCTAAACGTAGGGCATCAGTGCATTGATTGAGTTTTTGATAGGGAGTGTATGTAAGTTGTGATTTTCAAGAGGATTAACAAAGTCCAACTGTCCAACTGTGATTTCTCGCATTGGCTGTTAATTCTTTCATGAGGATAGATGTTCATTCTTTAGTTCTCCAAACAAGAAAACAGCCAAAAGAGGTAGAAATTGGCTCTTTGTTTTAGGAGCAAGCTGCTCTTGCTATCCGTCATACGGACCTTCCCTCAGCATACCGTTTGAAGGGCATTTGAGGAGCTTTTCCACGATCAGACTTCTGCCCTTAGCTTATAGAAGTGGACTAGCCTAAGTGTCTACTACCTGCTGGAAGTGCGAGAACCATATTAAATGGGATTTTCAAGTGGGATGAGAGCTTGGGGTAGCCGTTTAAAACTAGATTGCATACTTATATTGACCTGATAGAGGTCGTGATTTAATGTGTTTGAAGAAACTTGAGACATCACTGTTCTCAATCGGATTGTATTTACTAATCGTAGTGTCAGATCTGATATCTTTTGGACAAATCAAATCGTTCTTTTTTATCAATCCACCTGTTAATTCCACCATCCTCAGTATCAGTAATTCTTAGTTAGTTGTTTCTTTTGCAGTTTCTGGTTTCCCCCTTAGCGCTGCTTGCTGCATAAACCGGATCTGTGAGGCGCTTGAGCAAAAATGGAATATCCTTTAAACAAGCATAACTTGATGCACATTCTGGGTATGCAAATCTATGTTTCGGAACATAAACTGTCAAATTTGTAGCTGGATTTAGGGGATACTACATGTTTTAGATTGGGTCATGATGCAGTTTTGTTAAATTTACTTTTATTTATGATGAGTTTTTATCAGTTTGTGCAATATACAATCAATCAATGCATACATATCATTTTCGTGGTCAAAATCACGAAAACAACCCCCCACATCCCGACAGGTGTTGGAAATTTGAGTGTCTTCAAGAATGTCCCTTTTCTGTGTAAAATGGTTGTCATTCAATCCATGAGTACTGGCTTCGTTTATGGAAATTTTGATACCATTTTGGATGTTCTTTTTCTTCTAAATTTTCATTGGGTTAGGGCTCAAGGTTGCGTAAGTTGTGTTTATATGGTAAAAAACACCAATATCTGCTTTTTTATTTCTGGTCCTAAGTTCGGGTACGAGAGGATGATTGCGCTATATATCAGTCAACTAGTGTTAAATTATTCAGTCTCTTTTAGTTTGGATTCTTATATCCATTTGGAACCTCTTCATTTGGATCCTTATCTTGTGATGTTGCTATACTCGAATGATGTGATGCATTTGCTTGAATGTAGTGAAAAGTTGCAAGGATTGTTATATGGTCGTTTAGGTAAATTGTAAAGCTTTCTAGGGTTATCGTGAGTAAAGAAATTAGTTTCTTTACATCCCATTTTACTGTGGCTCCAGTAAAACAAGGTCTCCCGATCTTGACGAGTGGATGTGGAGATAAAGGCAAGGTTCAAGATATATATATATCGTATCGGTAAGCTCGAAAAGATATACAACATGGATATATTTGGATATATTGATGATATCAGTATATGAAAATGGCTAAAAAGTGATTTTTTGCAAAGTAATATCATTATAGTTCCTAAGACAATAAATAACATACAAACACACATTTATACGAAAGCTTGGTTTTCCAACTGAGCCAAAGAAAAATAATTGCTGATTAGTGTATGTCGTAAAGATTAATTAAAATAGATTAGAAGCAGAATTTTCCAATTGAAGAAAAATAATTGTCGATTCGTGTGCGTGCATGCATGTGTGATCTATTTAGAGTCATTGTTTATGTAGTAGTTGCCAATCCTATACTTGCATTCTTTTTACGAGTTCGTTGTAGTTATAATAATGAATCTGCAAGGGGGTTGGATGTACAAGCGCTTGGTGTTGATCTTGATGGGAAGATAATTTGTCTGTGTGAAATATAAATTGGTGAAGAAATACATAAGGAATATTGAGGTTGAACACCCATGCGGTTTTGTTGATGGCTCCAGTTAAGTAGCGATGGATGCATTTATTTGAAAGGTTCTCAATCTTTTGATCAATCCTTTATTATGTAGTTGGTTGCTAATTTGTCTAACTACCCTGGTTCACTTACATATAGATATATGTTTTTCTTGAGATGAAGGTTCGTAATAAAAATAAGGTCGAATGTTTAATTAGTCCTCAATGCAATTTTGAAGAGGTGGTCAACTTTTATTCAAGATACTTGTCCAATGAGGATGAAATTGAAGGTGAGGGTATTCGCCTTACACATTACGGAAGCATGAAGATAGCATCTTAAGTAATATAGGTTGACTAGTCACACTAGTCGTAAGGGGTAGTAGAAATTAAAATTTTTCGATGAAACCACATGACATGAGAATCATTCCCATGCCTTTTCATCTAGATCAATCACAAGTATTAGGTTTACCTCTTGTAGCGTGATTGCGATCCTCTCTAAATGAAGAGACCTGTTTCAACGGAAAGAGCACTCGTGGGTGCGTGGATGACACGTGTGCTTTTGTGATCCAAGTTGACGATCTGAGCGTGGAATCTCCCGATTTCATCACATGAAATCTATCATCTTCTTTACGAGCACGAGGCACCAAAGAAGACGGAGATCCACGAGCAGTCGATTCGGCAGCACGGCGATAGTGATTCTCTCAACAACCCAAGAGTGGATGGCCACTAAGTTAGAGAGAGAGAGACTATGGGTGTGTATGAGAGAGTGAAAGAGAGATTTTGTTGCTTCAACTTGTGTAGAGAAAAACCCTAGGGTTGGCTCTTCTTTTATACAAAATTGGATGGTTAGGATGCACTTCTAATTCAAATCAATGGTATAGTTTTTGTTGCAACAATTTGTAACAATAATTAATTAATTTAAAATAAATAAATAAATTGAAAATATTCTTCAACATATTTAATTTCAATTAAATCAATTCATTTTCATGAGTAAAGGAGTAGATAGCCACCTTCCATGTAATTGGAAAGGAGATAGCATCCATCCCTTTTGGATGGGTGGACATCCGTCATGTAATTGGAAGAGATTATTTCTCTCCAATTATCATCTAATGTACTATCATTACATTAATTTCTTTATTCACAAAATTATTTGTCAACAAAATATCATCAAAGAATTTGCAAATTATTTATGATAATTGTACAAGCCATTGATTAATTATGAATCATATTCATCCATCCAATATCAGTACACTTAGGGCATGTTTGAATGCTGGGTTGGACTGGGTTGGGTTGTGCTGGGTTGGGGTTGGTGAATAGTAATCTGTGAGGAGGAAGTACCCTTGTGAATAGTAACCAGGGTTGGGCCAACCCTACCCAACCCTGCAACCAAACATGCCCTTAATTTAACAATGTGAATCCAATTCACATTTAATTGTATAATGTGAATCCAATTCACATTAACTTATAAATTGCAAATCATATATACAAATAAATCTCTCTATGACTTATAAATCAAATTTATAATGTACATGATATTATTATGGATAGTGTTATCTACATTAATCATACCCATGGTAATTAAATCCAAATAATCATCTTAGATGTCTCTCTTCATATGTCCAAATAATGCGAATCATATCCACATTATTAATGATAATTAAATCCTATTCATATATCAATTTTCCAATGCTTAGATGTTGTCAATAATAAAACTATTCGATAGCTCTTTCAAAAACAATGTGCCTTCTCTGCAGATACTTGGAGATAAAGACATGACGATTGTATATTCCATGTATAGTGAGTTGGATACTTAGATCTAATCTCATATCTCGATCTAGAAGATCGCTCAGAGATGCCTGATCAAGTCAGATCGAATATCTAATATTCTCATTGAATCTGAATCATATTCAGATCAATATCCAACATTTGGACTAAGATTGAATAATCAATCTACTGAGTGGAGTGATTGATCGCTTATCCGGCTAACTTAATTAGGGCTCGTTGTAATATGGCCAATTATAGGTCAATCAGAACCGAGCAAGTATCTCCGCGAGGAGTAGGGTGGAGCATGGGTCAGGCTCGGCCGGGCCCAACCTAGCCAAACCCATGCCCATTTAGGAAACCAGGCCCACGGGCCGGGCTCAGGCCCACTCATTTTTTAGCAGTTGGGCCCAATCCTGAGCCCATCCTGACTCATGATGGGTTGGGCCAGCTCATGAATCCCATAGAAGTTGGCTGGGTCGGGCCTCGGTGGGCGACTGAGTATGGGGAGGGAGGGAGCTCAGGGAGGGAGTGGGAGGAGGCGACGCTCTAGCGGTGGGCAGCTGGACCTGGGGTGGGGAAGGAGGGGATGGAGTGGGAGCACGGGGTGGTGCGGTGGCGCTGACCGCTGGGAGGTGAGGGAGGGAGGGGGAGGGAGGATGAGGTGGCGGTGGGCGGGGAGAGGGAGGCCGGAGGCTTGGAGCGAGAGGGAGGAGAGACACTATGGCACGAGGTGGAGGGGGTTGTAGGGGAGCCTGGAGAGGGCCGAGGGCCCACGCGGTACGCGGTGGTGGTCGGAATCACTGGGAAGGGAGCTTAAGGAGGGAGGGGCGATGACACTCGAGGTCGAGGTCTCGGGTGGGAGGAGTTGGGGGTAGGGGCTAAATAGTTAGGGGTAGGGTTTTGAAATGAGGGTTGGGGGGGGGGGTTGGGCCTGAATTGGGGCCATAAATCAGGCTGGCTCATGGGCTTTGGGTTCGGGCATGTACAAACCCGATCCTGGCCTGATTTGATAAATGGGCCAAAACAATGGTCTAGGCTCGCCCATTTAGACAATGGGCTTGGGTCAGGCTTGAGCATGCCAGGCAACAGACTGGGTCAGGTTGGACCTGGCCCATGATCCACACTAACGAGGAGTGGTTCTGCTAAAATCTCATGGACAAGTCCATGGTCGAACTCAGGGACACAACTGACTAATCTATCTAACTAGGACCTATATATGTGCTCAAGCGACTTTAATGTGTTACCTAGGTCAAATGATGCAAACCAAAGGTATACATGGTTACTTGATTGATCAATGGATTTTATGTGTTTTTCAGTGCATATAGATTCGATGTAATAGAATGTAAATAAATACACAACACAATGCAAACACATAAACATAATCTACTAACAACTATGCTCCTGGTTACTTGATTGATCAATGGATTTTATTAAGCAAGAACCATACAAACAAATTACAACTCAATGGCCAATTGGTCTCTTTAAATCACTATATAAACTATTTAAACCAAGTTACATGTCAAGTCATATAAGCATCCTAATACAAAATAAAATCATGAATTAATTATCAAAATAAGTCAAGTAAGGTTCCTGATTGAATTATATCAACTAAAAGCAAATCAGGGCTTTAATGATGCATCAAATCAATTAATATGCAATTTGAGTTACTTAATTAATGATTAAGGATAATATAGATATCTGAAATTTAATTCAACTATAGAAGAGCATGACCGAGAAATTAATATGTCATTTGAAAGAGCATGGAAATACTTTTAAAACGAGATCAATTTCATCAAATTTGGATAATAGATGCTCATGATATTGATGCATCAAGTCAGGGGCATGACTATAATAAAAACTTAACAAAACATAACAAAAAGGTCCAAAATAGGACACAAATGCAATATATACAAGCCGCTAGGGTATGGAATGTAAATTGCCCACACGAGGGTATAAGTGCAATTAAGAAAAGGCAGCTTGTCTTATCTTGAAATTGCCCAGGTGGCACGCGCTCTGCACACTAACCTGTAATTTGCTGAATTGCGGGTCTAGATGCTGCAAATAACCCATTCATGTGCAACGGATTATGTGGGAGCTAGCTTTAGGTGGTGCGGCTGCCTTGAGCTATGTGGCATGCACATGTAGCTTCGCGAACAGTTAGGATATGATGAAGCTCCGGTTTGAAATGCTGCTTCGAGGATGGATGACAACCGTTAGATCAGATCGGGGAGACCAGATCCAATGGTAGCTATAGCTAACTGCTCTTCCCTCTCCTCTGTGCGTGGTGGTGGACCAACGGGGCTCCGATGAAAGGGCTTTTGCTCCTCCTTGCTTTGGTGCTCGACTTGAAGGTCGAGGAGGATAGCTGGAACTCTAGCGAAATTACCGGCAGCTAGGAGATGGCATGCATGTAGCTCGATGGGGGTAGGCGATTCACGATCATTGGATTTTAATAACTTGACCAGAACCATGCTACAAACTCTGACCATTATGAAATATGTTTGACCTGCAAAGGTTAGGATCTATACCAAAAGGCGAGCGTGTAGTATGGTGGGGAAAATGGGATAAATCAGAAGCTCATGTGATGTAGGGGATTTGAGCTCTGAGTGGGTTCTCCTAGCTTTGAAATCTTGGAGAAAGATCGGGGTGGTGATGGTGATGGAGAAGCAGAGAGGAGAAGAAGAGTAGTGATCGTGAGTGTCGGGAGGTTAAGGAAGGTGCGTGTGGTTTTAGGCTAAGATAAAGGTGCATCTGTGCGGTGTGCAAAATCGAACAAATCAAGGGATTGAGAATGGATATCTCACCTGGAGAAGAAGGTGAAGAATGAAGGAGGAATGAGAAGGGGAGACGGGCCTGTGGAGTGGAGCTCAGTGCTCCGGATCGTCTCTTGAAGCCTTGGCGAGGTGCTGAGCTCTAGCAGCTCCGATGAAGGTGCTGCAACTTGGCTGGAAGCCAAAGATCACGTCGACGAGGCATCTCGATCGTGGGACTTTCTCACAATCTCTCCCTGTCACGAAGAGTGTTCAAGGTGCTCGGAGTTCTCACATGCAAGGGCGGATAGGGATAAATCCGACTGGAGGAGAGGTATATGAAGATGGAGGAGGAATGGTTCTAGGTTGGGTCATCGTCAAATTTCCAACCACTATTGCTGACCGAAGGTTAGAGGGTAGTGGTGTATGGTCTTGGTGTGAGTGAGGGATGTGAGGGCTTTGACCGAAAGTTGGAAAGAAGGATAACGTAGGTGGGACGTCGTCGGGACAATGGGTCAAAGAGGAGCAGTTGGCACGATTGAATAGCGTTGGAGAGAGCAGTTGGAGGTGGAAGATGGAGGACCTCGAGGGCGAGGCGTGAGGGAGCGACTGTAATGCAATCTAATCAAGTGATCAGATGGCAATGAAAGAGGCACGTGATGGGCGACTTGGGACCATATGATCAAAATGATCAAACGTCCCATACAAATGGCGGTAATGAATAAAAGGTCGGACTACGTGGCTTCTCCAGAGAGAGCCACATGGCCTAATAGGGAAAAAGGAAAATAAAGAAGATAAATAAAAAATAAAAAAAGAAATATGTACATGTGTCAAAATAAAAAATGTTCAACTTCATGTAGAATTTAAAAAAAAATCATATTTACATAGATAAAATTTTGTAAGTATTTTTAAGTGAATAAAAATACTTATTTTTTTTGAGTTTTTTTGTACTTTTGATTTATAAATAATTACAAAATATGTATGTACAATGTTAAACTAATTTTTATGGTATTTTTAATAATAAGAAAACATAAGAAATGAAGATACCTTAATAGGTATATTTATGTACACTAATTAATATTTATTATTTACAGGGGCTTATGTGTTAGTGTTAATGAATTAATGGTGAATCTTATTCATTAAGCTAAGTAAGAGGGATAATAAATGAAATATATGATGATAACTTATGGATTTATTGTGGAGTCACTAAAATCCAAACATGTTTTATCACTCCCTCGGAATGGAAGCGTCACGGTTATACAATCGTTTAAGATCACATCACCCTCGAGTATTCCTAATACTCATACATCATGCATACTAAAAGACCTAGAATAAACATGAAGTTTTTCTTATCACTTTTGAACTGTCTTCTTTAGGGTTTTATCATTAAGTTTCTCATTTGATAATTGAGAGTTGGTATCGATCATATGCTTTCCAAAAGTATATATCATACCTGCAAATCATGTCATGCTTCCAAAGTAAGACGACCGTCGATGGAATTTAGTTGGTCTAATATCTCATGAGTGAGCTCATTTCTTCCGGTTCAGTAGTGACCCTATATGATCCATTTGAGAGATCGTATTACTCAAATGCCCTTGTATGCACACCAGCTCGCAATTGTATAGACCTTGATTAGGTCATCAACCTAATAGCCTGCCTATTGTACATACTTAGACATATAGTAACATATCTATCCCCGATCAGAGAATGCATGCATGTACCATGACAGTATATGATATAGGTCTTGGTTATCTCGATCTTGTTAAGTCAACTCTTTGACCTAACTTATTCGACACCTCCGAATCTCTATTCCTATATAGAAGACCTACACCAAGAGGTCGACCGAATATCAGTTTTGGAGCAAGGATTGCCATCTCCTTCTCAGGGTATAGATGCTTTCTCAACAATAATTTGATGGTGCGAGATGAGTCATCAATCTAACTCTTTAGATATCATTTAAGCGCCAGCCTCTATGATTCAACCATTGAATCAATAATAATATGATTATCAAGACAGCCATGGTACATAACCCTAAGGGCCTGTTTGGTTGCAGGGTTGGGCAGGGTTGGCCCAACCCTGGTTACTATTCACATGGGTATTTCCTCCTCACAGATTACTATTCACCCACCCCAACCCAGTCCAACCCAACCCTGTCCAACCCGGCAACCAAACAGGCCCTAATTGTACCAAGGGAACTTATAAGTGCATTCGTTCATTAATCTCAGATAGGGAGTGAACACCAATAACTTTTATTGATATATAAAAAGGATTACAATAATATTTATTATAGAAATGGTTCATCCGGGCTCACATATCCAACAAAAATGGTTAACAACCGCCCTATGTGAAATGAGTCCAATGTGAACTGATGCAGCGTGAAATTAATAAATATGATTTAATTTTCGTATGTTAATTAGACTCAAATCAATTTTATGTTTATTGAGTCCGTTGTGTTTTTATTTAAATAAAGAGATCGTATGTGATCTTGATTAATTAATTAGTCAGTTATATTTAGTAGTTAATCGGTTAGAGTTAATTAGGATAAGTTAGATTTAAATTTTGATTTAAATCAATTAGAATCAATCTGAATTTCGAATTTCTATTTTTGTAATCCCACCCCTCATATATAAAGGGGATAGTTGTTTATTGTTTTTCGACAGTTGAAGTTGAAATTAAAATTGAGATTTGTCTATCTCTTCTCTCTCATTTTCCCTTCTCCCTCGATGCGATCTTCGCGATTCTCATCCCCAAATCCCTCGCATCCGGCGATCCATCTCTTCCCCCTCCCTCCCATTTCTTCCATCGTTAAAATTATTTATTTTTCACCACTGCAAATTCTTTATTTGCATAAATTCTGCAAATTTCTCATTTGCATCAATTGGTATCAGAGCATGCATCTAGATCGTCCTCACGATCTGACGATAAGTCCGGAGAAAGAGACTTTTGGCAAGACGATCCTATTGATTTTTGGAGAATTTCGTTCAATCTGAGTCATCGCCATGGGTCACATTCATGCCAAGAGAAGTACAAACATCGCCTCCTGTCAAGCATCAAGGTGCAACAGTGGATAGATTCATGATACAACATCTATATTTTTATAGTACAAGTCGAAGAAGATTACAATGGAGATAAAAATGAAGAAAAGGCAGAAAAAAGGTCAACTGGACTTGTTGTCCAGACCATTATCGATCAACCACCGACTTCCGCATTGGCTATCTCACCACCTCCGGCCATCCCGACACCACCCCTGCCTTGCTAGGTAACCCCTTACCTTTCTCGCAACTTCCTCACCCTTAGCCCCCATGCCAGACCAACCATCGCTACCCTCCCCTCCCGCCATTCCCACTCCTCCGCTGTGGTTCCCGACCCCACTGCTGCCCACCCCACTCTCTCCTCCCGCACCACCAGCCCCCCCTCTCTAGTGCCTTCCTCTCCCCCTCTCCCTGACGCCATCACCATCACCATCACCATCGCCACCCCCCCTTTCAGAACTTCTCCACCACCTTCCCTCTGTGCCTCCCAAACCCTTCGCCGGCCACCTTCCCGCCACCCCCGCAACCCTAGCGAAAACCCCAGTTGCTGCCCCTAGCAGTTCCCTGAAGTATGTTCCTTCACCTCAACCCTGCTACCACCTTTCCCCACTACCACCGCAGCCAGCTCCCCCTTGCCTCCACCCTTCCCCTCTCTATCCCATGCCACACCTGCTCCCTCCCCTTCCGCCTCACCCCTGACCTGCCGCCATCTCCCTTCCCATGTCCCACCACCCATGCCATTCGATACCGCCATCTCCTCTCCTCCGTCTCACCACCCAACCGTTGCCGCCACCCCTGTCGTCAAGGAAGCTGCTTCCGCCATTCAGAAACCATGCAACGCCACCCTTACGTGGTCATGGGCTACCACCCTGGCGCGATCTTAAGCCGTCGATGCCAGAACCCTATCCTTAGGGTTCGACACCACCTACATCGATGGAAGGGAGGACGAGTCCTATGGACCCCTGATTTATTTCCCGCAAGGAGCCAATCTCTTAGAATTAGGGATTTGAAGGGGCTTTGGAAAAATTCCAGGAACATCCCTATACCTAAAACCTTTGGTATAAAAGGTTATTGTTAATGGCAATTTAAGAGGAGAGCTTTTAAATGTAGGGGTATGAAAATTGCATTCCACCCTCCCGGGGCAGAAATATTTAAATGGAAGTGTTGAAAGAAAAAAATTTAGGTGGTTACATTATCCAATTAGGATTAGGAATGCGGGTTTCACCTATTTAAAGACCCTATGGTCGAGTTCATTACCCACATCTCCTCTCCTAAATTTGTGCCATTCATTTGCTATGGACTCCCCAAAAGTCAAGACGATCGACATGAAGATGCCCCATCAATTTGAGCACCACGTCAAGGGGGCGAAATTCATGTGGACGACGGCATCTGCACCACATATGCTCTTCTATCATGAAATTAATAGCTCCAACAATCGCAATATCTGGATTCTGCGATTTGTTCCACATCAGTTCTTCCGAAAGGTAATCAAGAATGCTGAACTAAAATCGTCAAGCCTCAAGTCGAAACATCAAACAATTCGTCGGGAGACGATTTTTTCAAGCGAAGGAGAGTTGATGCAGCACGAAGCAAAGAAATAGGTCCTATTTATTTTCCGTCCATTAATTAGAGTCTAATTTTAATTTATGGTTAAATAAGTCATTGTATTTTTTTATTTAAATAAAGAGATCACATGTGATCGTATCTAGTCAGTCAAATTACGTAGTTAGTGATGAAACTCGATTTCATCATCTTAATTTGCATATTTTAACCCCCTTGCTTAATTGTGTGTCAATAAAAAACCCTGATAAAGTCTTGTAATTATCAAATTCTTGAATAAATTAAAAAACCACAAAAAAATCGCAAAATTAAAAATCGTGGTTTTTTTAGCCTTAAAAATACCCTCATAAATATTTAATGTCTTTAAATGACCTCATCTCCATTTTTGGTCAACATGAAACTTGTAGATCTCCTCGAGATATACAACTTTCATGTTTTGAGTTTTACCAAATTCGTCCATTTAACCCCTCAAAAGTCACTTTTTAACTTCTAATAATCTGATTGGACCGCGTGGCTCATTCTGGTTGAGCCACGTGGCCGCATCTCCTCGCGCCATGCCGCCCGCGCCCAACCGCCGTCGAATGAAGGCCTGGGAGCCTTGATCACCACCGTCCATCCCGCATTCAATATCAGCCGTCTGATCAAAGCTTGGATCCATCACGACCCTTCCTGAGCGGCTTCACCATGACACGACGCGTGGCGGCATCCGCGTCCCTTTGATCGCCTCCAGCCCTCACATCGTAGCCGCTTCCTTCCAATATATCCTCTACCGTCCGATCTCGTCCTTGAATCCATCACAGCCATTCGTTAACGCTTCACCTCCAGTACGACATGTGGCAGTGGCTGCGTCGTGCGATTGAGCCCCATCGATTTTATCCTAACCATCAGTCATCGCCCGTTTTGTAGCCGTTGGATCATGAGATCTAACGGTCACGAGGTCGTCCCCTACCTCCGGACCCCTTCTCTTTCCCACGTCTCCATCTTGCGAACCTTCTTCCCCCTTCCTTTTTTCTCCGCGTCTTCATCCACCATCTCCACTACCCGAAGACTCCACGACCTTCCCCCATCATTTCTCATCCTCGCGGTCTGTCACGCACTCCACGACGTTCCTCCATTTTGCTCCATATCGTCCACTTAAGTCACAACCACCACACCTGAACTGCCAACTTCCTCCCTTTAAATAAGCCCTCTCCTCCCCCATCCACACCTGTCCACCTTTACGCGGGGCTACGCCCAGCACTTCTCCTCCTCCCCGTGATAGGGGGAGGACCGATTGAGGCGTCATGACGATGCTAGCCCCCGGTGTCGACCCGCCGCCTTCCATGGCGGCGTCGCGGTGCTTCTAGTCCGCTCGAGCTGCCCCAAATGGCTGACGGGGTCCAGCGAAGACCCGGGGTTCGATTGAACCCCAAGCCCAAGCCGCAACCTCCATCTCCGACCAGGTAAGCTTCTCCGACCTCCTCTGTATTTTTCTTATACTTAATTAGGCTCCTACGCGCAACCCCACGCTCCATTGAACCCCCACGAGCTCCACCTATCATCCGACACCTTTGCCAACCCCTCTGATCACCTTCGTCCTCCGTCAAAACCTTCATCATCCCAAGCTTTCTCCTCCGCTGGAGGCGGAGGAGGACCCACTAAGGACTCCACTTCTTCAGCTCCCTCAGCCCTCCGTTCACCTCAGTTCGCACATGCCTCGGCTATCATCTAACCCATTTTGCAGGTCTACAAACTCCACTGGCCGGACCTCAGGCGGAGCCAAGTTCTAGAGCTCCGCCTCCGGCGAACATGCGTTGACAACGAACTCCAAGCTCCCCCGCGTCTTCTCCAAGCGTAGATCTTCATCGCCAACCAACCAGTGATCTTCCTCGACCTTCACCGGGCACGGAGAGGTGCGGAGGAGCTCCAGGCCTCCCACCGGAGCTCCAATCGCGCCGCCACCCTACGAGGAAGGAGGAGGTGCAGATGCCGTTGGATCTCGCCCTCCGACGGAGATCTAACGGCCCAGGAGCAGCCACGACACTTTCTCGGAGCGCGGAGGCTCGGTGGGACCGAGCCTCGACCGAGGCATCCTCGAGCTGCCACGTGGCCCGAGCCACATGCTACGGCCATCCGATCCTGCGCCGAACCTCACCCTCGCCTGAGCCTGGACTCACGTGCCTCACGCACGGTTGGGCTTTTTGCATTGGCGCCCTCGTAACTTTCTCATATTGCAAATAGGTCCTGGAATCACGTGCAACCTACATGCATAGTGGGTATTTTGCATTTATACCCTCGCTGGTTTTCATAATTGCAAAAATACCCCTGTGCGTGCGGGTTATTTATAGGGAAGGTCCCAAACTTTCTTTTATTTACATTTTAGTCCCTTCCAGGGACCTGTTTGCTAGTTATCTTTTATGTTTTCTTGCATTTATGCCCCTGACTTCATTCGTGTATATCTTGAGCATCCTAGCTCCGATTGAGTCGATTTCAGTGGCATTTTGAAGCTCTCTTCATTGTCTTCCTTATGACATGCTTTTATTTCAGAATCGACACTAGGAAATTTGACATATTATTTTATTGGCTAAGTGTCTTGATTTCAATGATTCTCGTGCCTAATTTTTACATGAATGAAGAGTGCTTTATTATTTGACCCTGATTTGACTTGTAAATTAATGGCTCAAGTATTTATGATTTAGGGCATGTTTTCATTGCATTTCATTGCATATAAGTGCATGATTAAAAATCAAATAAAAATGCATGGATTCATGTTTGCTTCATGCATCTTGTCATGTCTTCGTGCATTCATGGACCTATTGTTCTCTAACTCAACACTTAACTAATGAATAAGAGTCTGAATATCACGAGAGAGGCTCGTCTCCCTGAGTTCGACCTTGGTTACTTACGAAGTAAAAAATAAAACATGACCATATGATTTTATTGACATATCCAAATTAGATGGTCTTTGATGGACCTAATCCAGCCCGGCTGCGACGATCTTAAGTGCTAATTCCGAACTCTTAAAGGGTTGGATTCACGGTCTATCAGTTAGTCGGTTAGAGTCAATTAGGATAAGTTAGATATGAATTTTGATTTTAGTTTCTATTTTGTAATCATATCCCTCCTATATAAAGGGGTGGTAGTCTATTATTTTAAAGGAGTTCAAGTTGAAATTAAATTGAGATTTTATCTCTCTTCTCTCTACCCCTTCTCCCTCAATGTGATCTCCGCGATTCTCTTCCCCAAATCCCTCGCATCGGACGAGTCGTCTCTTCTCTCTCCCTCCAACTTCTTCAAATATTTTCGACCACCAATTTTAATATTTTTCGCCATTGCAAATTTCGATTTGTAATTGATGCAGTGTGGAATTAATAAATAGGGTTTGATTTTTGTATGTTAATTAGAGTTAAGTCAATGTTACGTTTATTGAGTCTGTTGCGTTTTTATTTAAATAAAGAGATCGCTTGTGATCTCAATTAGTCGATCATATTAGGTAGTTAGTCGGTTAGAGTCATTTAGGATAAGTTAGATTTGAATTTTGATTTTGATTTCTATTTATGTAATCTCATCCCTCCTATATAAAGGGGTGGTAGTCTATTGTTTTAAAGGAGTTCAAGTTGAAATTAAATTGAGATTTTATCTCTCTTCTCTCTATCCTTTCTCCTTGATGCGAACTCCGCAATTCTCTTCCCCAAATCCCTCGCATCCGGCAAGCCGTCTCTTCTCTCTCCCTCCAACTTCTCCAAATATTTTCCACCAACAATTTTAATATTTTTCACCATCGCAAAATCCGATTTGCATCATTTGGTATTAGAGCATGGCCTACAGATCATCCTCACGATCCGTACAAAAGTTCGTGCAGGCATGCAACGAAAGACTATCGTTCGTCGGAACGTAAACGACGAGCCATTGAAGCCTACAAGTAGAAGATGATACATACTGCTCGAATTCCAATCAAAACTACGAGATTTGGTTGCTGATTTTGAGACCTAAGCACTGCCGAAATCGCTGCCAAAAAGCTGTTAAAACACCACCTTGTGCCCTCGAAGCTTCCGTCGACGTTCGCGATGAAGAAAGCCAAGAAAAAATCGCCATCATCGACGTTTTGCTTGTTGTCCAGGTCATTTCAGACCTGCAATTGCTGGAGAAATCATCTCCAACGCCACCCACAACCCTCTCGCTGGCCCCTCTACCACCTTCGCATCTCCAGCAACCATTCCAGCCCCACCGCAACCCCTTTCCAACCCTAAAGCCAAGTCCAAAGTCGCTTCCAGGATAACTTTGTGAGCCAAATACCCATAAAAGGCAAGCTTGAAGACCATAAACACACTTTTGATCAAGAAAATGAAGACAAAGTTGTTGTTCAGGTTCCGATGAAGGAAAAGTAGAAAAAACGTTATCATCGATAATCCGGTTGCAATCCAACACCTCTTAGAACAACAAACGTGCACCGAGAGTGCTCTTCACCATCATGACACCCCCCCCCCCCCCCCCCACTGTCACGAGGAGTGCACGGAACCAGCCTACCACGCGTGCTCCGGCAAGCGCTCGATCCGTCAAGCACCCGATTGTGACCAACCAGGACCCAACAACGCACCGCCGCCCGTAGTGCTGCCTCCGTGCAAGCTCGCGCACCTACTGCTGTCGCACACATGCCAGGTGCGGTCATCACCGCAAGTGCTTCAGGCGTGGCTGCTGCCAGCATCTCCGCTCTTAGCATCACCACCGCTAATGACCTTCCAACTTGGGCCGCCGTCGCTACAAGAGAGGAGTTAAAACCCTCGACAGGTGTTGCTCCTCAAGAGATCCGAATCCCACATGATCCAAGATTGGGATTTGATTTGGGGCAATTACTGGAAAACCCCTGCTCACAAAAGCTTTTATTTAAAGGCCATAAGGAAGGAGCCCTCTTACGAAATTGGTTCAAATGAAGGGGTAAGAAAAATGCAAAAACACCCATTGAAGCGGAAATACTGAAAAATAAGCGATGGAATAAAGAA